>KZ312450.1:557314-581653 GCA_000376725.2 Ladona fulva | reverse complement strand
GAATACCAAGTTTTGTTTTGCTCAACGGAATACTGCGTGAGATAACGTGTCTCAAACTTGCTAAAAACCGCTGTCTAACTGTAGAAGGCTGCGGTAGGGGGTCAAACAAATGACTATATCTCAGCAAATATTTCATCGATGGATGTAAAACTTGGGAAATGTTCATAGAAGGTATAAAGTTATGTTCACACAAAATTTCATTGAAATCGGTGATGGTCGAGCGGGGCATTTCCTTGAAATTGGTCCACTTGACATGGAATGGCCCTATAGAAATTTCCCTCGTCTTCATTTGACCATCTTCATCCTACCGTTTAATTTATATGGACTCAAATTGTGTGATCCAAAATGTGTTTTAACAGAGAAATGGATGAACTTGGGCTCAACAATTGCATTTGTCGCACTCCTTGTATCGATACAAAAGTTTTTAATGTTCCGTCTTTTAATCATGTTACTTGGAATTTCGAATCAAAACCATACTCCACGGCAAAATAAGAATGAATTTTACTTTTTTCACTACTGGTTCGTTTTTGTAGGACCATTATTTCTAAATAAATATTGTCAAAGAAGTAAAGCCTGCAAGAGATGGAAAAACAATATTCTTGTGGAAGAAAAATTTCTAGACACCTGGATTAGCAAACGGGATACTTTTGTTGAAATAACGACGGATTATGATAAGCAATTATCTTCTTATAAATCTTTTAATTTCATACTCCAGTATTACTAGGAAGTGAAGTATATCATGTTTTGAATTTTTTTCTCAATACATTTGTAAGAGTGATATCGGGTGGATAATTAAAAAAAAAAACATTTTAAGCGCTCCTGCTTCATGCGTGGTTTTCTCCCGATTCTCGTCCCTATCACATGAAACATATGGTAGAAATACAGCTTAAGACGCTCTACAATTCAATTTTAGGTGAACTTTTCCAGTCGCTAGATGCACTGCGACCCCTCTAGCCGAATGTTTACGAATAGAAAAACTGATTCTATGTCGTTGACTTAATGGCTATCTTTTTATGTAAAGTGCTTATAAAATCACTTGAACACTATTTTAACTCTCTCCCTTCGCCATAATCGTTTTTTCGAGTAAAAATTGTTTCAAAAGATTCATCATTCTCTCCGTCATTATCAGTTGAATCCAAGAAAATTTCGTATGAGCAAATTAGTGTACTTCCGCTCCATGATCGAAATAGGGTATAAAAACACTCAATAGCAGGATCTAAGAACAATTAATCGAGCTAAAATTGAAAATTTCTGTGATGTTTAATCACGTAGTATATAGTACGGGAGTATAATATAACAGATCTTTAGTGAATGATAATCACCCGATGGCAGTCTTTCTTCTGTAGATAAACTACCGTAAGATAAATAATTAAAGTTGGTATTCTGTTTTGTTGCAATCTCATTCAAGGTCTTAGTCTTTCCTAATTGGTCTTAACTTTGTGAATTTTGTTGACTCTTCCGGTAAGTGTTGATGCTGGGTTGCGGTCATTCTCGGAGCTTAATTTGATCAAGATTGATTCGCGTTCGTCAATGATGAAAGTAAAAGTAAATATCTTAATTTGCATGCTATTGTGTGTTTTTCCATTGCCTCCATACGCTTCAAATGTCATGAAATTGTTGTACGACGATTGTTTTTATTAGTGGAGATATTATGCCACTGAAAAGAGATATTGGCCTTGGGCATATTATATCTTCAGAATAAAATCGAAGCAGTATGAGAAAAGTGCATAAGTCAGATGAGTTATCACATAAACATCTAGAAGAATTTGTTGATACTTATGCGAATAGCTAATACTTTGGTATACTAATGCAGATCTGAGCTGAAGAAGCCAATCTTGTGCTGTAAGTTTACGTAACGTCAACTAAATAAGACAAGGAGGATAAAGGAAAATCCGTCTATAGAAATCAGTTCTATAAGTTATTGATTAATTTGGCGATCATACATATTTTTATCGTGAAAGTTAGTTTTTTTATGCCGGTTAAATATTAACTGAAGTTATTTTAAACTGCATTTAGTAAATTTCTTAAGAAGATGATGAAACACTGAATCTGGATTAGAAAAAGGAAGATGACTAAATTGAGGGAACGAGAATTAGGGAAGCAATTAAATTACCATTCCATTTGGTTACCCCATATCTATTGAAACGTAGAAAAACGAAGAGACAGTCTTAATCAACTGAAGAGAAGATGTGACGGAACAAACAGTAACCGAGGAACTTAAAATTGAAGAGTTTCACAAGAGGGGAAGAGACCAATGTTGATGGTTTAAAATACTCACGTGATATTGCTAAATAGCCGTCTGTCGCAAGTGAAGAAATGAGTGAATATTTTTTTAATCGACAAACCTTGTAATGTAGGAAGTATTGAAAGCTTAGGAGAATTTTACAGGAGAACGGTAGAAATTACTTAAGAACG
The DNA here is from genome assembly GCA_000376725.2 of Ladona fulva. Taxonomy (NCBI): domain Eukaryota; kingdom Metazoa; phylum Arthropoda; class Insecta; order Odonata; family Libellulidae; genus Ladona; species Ladona fulva. The sequence continues at coordinate 579,238 of KZ312450.1, read as the reverse complement.
TTTCATGGTTCGAGCTCTCATTGCATAAATAAACGGAGGAAGAGACCTTCGCAATTTTTCCCGAAAATAGTAAATTAATTTACTGCTTTGTCTGTGTATTATTTTTTAAATGTCAAATGGTCTTGAATTTGGGGTATACTGACTGGCAAAATGTTTGCAAAAGGTTAAAAGTTCAATAGAGTTTTAAAGAACGCGTTTGAGTAGAGTGTGCTTACAAGAGAAGACTCTACAGTAGGACTAACTGATGTCCACTGAATCCAATAAATGGAGAACGACCAGAATTACTGGCGGGAAGTGTTAAAGCGAACTGTTGCCACTATCAAAGCATTAACTAGTCTCGGGTTAGCGTTTAGAGGAAGTGACGAAAGCGCATTTAATGACTATATAGGTAACTTAAAAAAATGTTTTGGAACATTTGAGTGAATTTGATCGGTTTTTAAGAATCCATTCACAAATGTATGATTATTGTGGTCAGGGACAAACAAATTATCTGTATCATCAGATATGTGATGAATTAGTTTCTCGTATGATAGAAGTTAAGGAAACCATATAATTCTTAATAGTCATTGATTTCACGCCCGATATAGGCCACACAGATCAATTTACTTTCATTTTATAATGTTGGAATAATAGAGTTATTAGGGGAAGATTCTTTTTCTTTCTTCCTTTAGAAGAGCATGATAAAGCATATTTGGAAATTATAATTCCAAGTTCCTTAGAAGAATTATCTATTGATATAAAAAATGTAGAGGACAAAGTCGTGACAATGCTGCCAATGTTATATTGCCGGGAAAATATGCCGGTTTATAATCGAAGTAATGTAACCACCTTTGTGTTCCTATATTTACCCCGTAATTTTGTATATTTGAACCAGAGGATGTTGTCATGCATCGAAACCCTGGTCGTTATTTATTGTGCTGTAGTATAAATTTACTTCGTCAACTTTTCTTTTGTTAAGGAATTGTTTTCTTATATAACATAATAATATAATATATTTCGACGTAAAAGGTTAATGTTAAGTGTCGCGTAATTCACGTTTGTCGTACGTCACGTTTGTGTGAAACGCAAAGTCTTTTAATTCACTAATTACAATTAATATAAATAGAAGCATAAACGGTGCAATGTTTTTTTCTTGTGATCAGTCCGGCGATACATTTTTCTATCCATTTCTTGATCTATTAAATGCGTATGGTATGTATTTCTAATCTGAATGATTTGTAAATTGTTATGCATTTAGTTTTGTTATTCATTTGATTTCCCACTTTAAAGGTAATTTTATATATATTTTGTATGGAATGTTTGCTAAAAACTTTTCTTTTTTCATTTCGAAAATTTTTCTGAGGGGGACTCCATCCAATCTTTGCGCTGACCACCTAGCAACTAGTAGAACCTCTAATTATAACTATAATAATACCAGCCCACTACTTATAAACTAATTGGGCCTCTAATTGCCTAAACCCGCCAGGGTGTTTTGCGGCAGATAACTGATCGCGGCTCTACCTCAGAAAGCTACCGATTATAAGGGAGATTTTCTCAAACTAAATCTTATCTAGAGTCCGAAATTTTGACGAGCCTACTTAATTTCGCAGTATACCTGTGATTACTTTAGTGAGATATTCTATTATGTAATATGTTTTATTTCGGTGTATAACTTCCAGATGTTTTGGTTGGTTTTTCTTTTAGCATTATAGGTATTATTGATCTTCAGGCTATAAATCACCAATAGATAATTTCCTGGAATAGTGACAAGAAGAAGCACTTTTTTGAAATTCTAAATACATCGGCGTAAAACAACGAAGTGACTCCAAAAAGGGAGAGCAGTTGAACTTACTATATAGGAGGTAGGATTCTATCACATGCTTCACGGTCGGGTGGCTTGTGCCCTTCTTTTCTGACAGTCTGTCGTGGACTATCGTTAAAATCTCCCAATTCAATTTATATCTGTACACAGTGCATTTTCACTGAATTTCGGAGTCGGAAGCTTCGATATGAAGAGGAGTCCTTGAAGCTGCATTCCTCAACTTCCCTACGCATTTTCCTCTTCCGCGTCCTTGAACCTCTGGAACACAATCTTTTCTCAAGCAGTTAATTTAGGGAGTTTTAAAGGTTAAATTCACTGCATAGGATGGCATCGTTTTGAAGATTTTCTGCTATCGCTCACCCTCGAAGTAGCTTGAACTTAATTGGTACATTTAACGACATTTCATTTTAGAATTTGTTTCGGAATTCGCTTCTTTCCGAAAGAGAGGATAGCTTTACCGATAATCTTCCCTTCGCAGTTAACGGTGTCCTGAGGCACGTTTTGACTGAGATGGTTTACGACCCGTTACTGTTACAACGCTCATAACTACAATCACCAAATAGCTCTGACGCAATAGGGACTGGGAAACTACTTTTACCCCCTGCACATAGCTATAGTTCCTGTGATTCTGTTATGTATGTTCATTCGTATCCACATTTATCTTTGTTTACCTGTCCTTAACGTGGAATATTTTCCCCTTTGGTCTTCACACGTTCCTTTTCCATTCGCTCCGTACTCCATAATTGTTTTAGAGAACGGGATTAAAAATCCTGAGAAAAGACTAATTCGGCTACATAATGTTTTAGGGATTCATTTCATTCCTTGCATCATTTCTGTCATTCTAAATATCCGTATAGCGGCTCTAAAGTTTCAACTGTTGCCATGAATATGAAATATTTAAGTTTTTTTCTTCTTCTTGCTGTTCACATTAGGTTCTACTAAATATCTACAGAGGCGGCCGAGATATTGTGGAAATCCTTGCTTAATTCAATAGTAGGAATAGCATTAGCTTAAAAGAGGACAGACATGAATTATCTATATTGTTGTTGATACAACAATGGCGTCACTTTTGCAATTTATACTTCCCCAAAATTCTTGACTTTTTGGGTCAGGGTTGCTTGGGATAATATAAAGACCTTACTGTGAATCTCTGTGATTTTTTTTATATTGAATTAATATTTTTAGATTTCAATCGCAGCGACCCAATGCTTGGTTGGGGATTAGAATGGAGTGAATCCAGTATTCCGTACCTACAGCTAAACCGTTCGCTGTTTTTTTATTACATTTTTACGCTTGCTCTTTAGTTCTCGTGTGTTCCATTTGTTCCTGCTTACTTCGGTGTGCTGATATTCAAAATATTTTATCAGCGCTGTACAACTTAGTGACTAAATGTATATGTAATGATTGTCCTCGGCGACTATGGGACGGAATGTCTGTAAAGGAGCTGGAATTTGCGCAATGGGAACCGTTTTGGCAAAGCAGCCTTTTGAAACGAAGTCAATCCCAAAAACTGCCTTTTTTACTGCTCTGACGTCATGCCCTCCGCGTGAGAAGAAAATAGATGTAGAAATAAATGCGGTAAATCAAAAACAGAAAGTTCTTTCGGAAACGAATATTCAGATTTCAGATAGAAAACGACGATTTTTTCATTGCGGACTGTCAAAATTATTTTTAGTATGGTTTCGGCGAAGTTTTTAGGATATTGAGATAAAACCGAAGTTTATCAGGAAAAGCTTTAATTCGTTGTCACCGTCGTCCTAAGGTTCGATGACCATGGATGATTAATGAAAACAAAATATTTATTTTCATAGTAATGAATATTTTTGAAGTTAGCGATCAGTAGATTTCTTGGCTTTGAGAAAGTAAGTTCAATGAATTTAGATTCGTAAAGAATAGACAGAGATAAAGGCAAAGATATTTTTAATTATGTAGAGAATAAGTTGGTAGCACTTCGAAAGAAAATCGAAATTCTCTATTAGCTCACCGCAGTGTTTCAGTCAGACATTACTGAACGCTCAAATATCGTTATTTCTTCATGTTACGCGTGGTACTGCTTGGAATCTTCATATGAAACCCCTTATCCAATTTGAACATTTCTTTCAAGAATCGCCAGTGTTGGAGATCTACCGTCGTGCAAGAACGTCGTTACATGAAATTTACAAATACCCTTTCGTAGAATCGTCGTGAATACTCACCAACAGTCAGTGTTATTTCAGCCTAGCACATCCTGCAGACAGCAAAAGATTACTATTCTCTTAGCGAATCTCCTATCTTTGGATCTCGAGATCGGTTTCGACTTATCAAACTGCAAAACTATCCAAATAACTCCGATTAAACCTGCAAACATCCTCTGCGTAGCCAAGGAGACTTATCAGCGACTGAATTCTTACTGGAATCTTGCTCTTAATTCTGCCCGGCTTTATATGGACTTTCCTTTAACCGCAAAAAAGAGAACCGATGGAGCTGGGGAATTCCCTAGAACTACTCTCTCCTCCAGATTAATTCCAGGAAATCCCCTACCTATTCCTTCGAATATACAACCGCCCCCACACTTGGTTACTTTGTGGTCAGCTGGATACAAATCTTGTCGCTGTAGGTGGAGTTCTTGACGCTCATCCTCTATCCGGTTATTACCAGACAGCACCGGAAAGAAGCTGCGATGATTTTCCGAAAATTACTTTACACTAGTAATATATACATTATATATATATAGTATTATAGTACTGCTTGCAATAAGAATTCCACAAATGCATTCCACGAATTAATTTCCCTCGGAGCCGTATAATTATTAGTTTCAGCACGTAGTCGCTAGAAAGTTCTAATAGCTCGGGTTTTGTAGCAATCATTTACGAAATTGCCGAATACTCAAATAAATACTTTTTACAGAATAAATTCTCAACAATTTGTTACAGAATTTCCATATTTATATAAATCCTAAAAGAGATGAAACACATTAGATAATATAAAACATCAAACGCAATTAATCCAATGCGCAGCCCTTTCATTGCGCATCACCTATTTATTACTGCCTATTAAATTAATTATCTAAAACGCCCACTTATTTGGCACTTATGTTTCAATTTAAATACACCCTTATCCAAAGATTAACAAAAATATCTATTCCGTCCCAACTGAAACGCGGAAAATCTAGTTGAACGGTCTGTCAATCTCAAACAAAATAAGATTGTCTCATGATAAAAAGATGAGAGTGACAAAGAGAGTGTAAGAAATCGTATCGAGATACATACTTATGTCATTGCTCAAACAAATCTTCGCTCCGAAGTGTGTGAAATTTTTCACTAGGGTATATACAACGCGATTTTCCGTACTCTATACTCGGTTAAATTCGACAAATAGTCAAGTAATAAGAAAGTGAAACCGAGTACTACATGCTCGAACTTGGATTCCGCATTCTTGGTAGAGGGAATAACAGTGTAAAATAAAAATTTCGATCTACATATTAGAGAATTCACCGTGTGTAGTGAAACCTACGGCAACATTAACCGCGTGCACTGATGTAATGGGAAATAGAAAAACTACCAGGAACCATACGACACATTGATAGTATTTTTTGGCAATCTGTTTGAGGCTCCATGCCAAGTTATGGTGATAATTTTGCGGGCGCCAACCGTCAAGTGAATTTTATAGAAAAGTTTTCCGAAAGTTGAGTGTAACGCCAAATTTTTGAAAATTGGAGGGTATATCTGAGTTTAAGCGTCTGCGGGAACTATCGCCTGCTTGATATCTCCATTGTAAATAGTTCAAATTCTAAGAAAAACACATACCGAGCTTCCAACGAAACCGAGTCCGCGGCAGTAACAGCCATTCGAACCCCGTAAGAGAGCGCTCCTCCGTGCGCTGCAGGAGAAAGCGTCCCGTCGCCGAGAGATCTCCTTGGCCTCTGTTGCCGTCAGCGACGCTCTTAACGCTCTTAACATTCTGCGAAGGAAGTCGCCAGACGACCTTTGCCAACGAACGTCCGAACCTTGAAACAGGTTAACTTGTTTCCCAACATAAGATGGAGTGTCCATCGTCTTCCTTCATCATCACAATGGCGTTTTCGGCGTTCAAACCTTTCTTCCTCGTAAGAAGCATTCATAATTCGTGCCGAACCTAAATCATTATCAATCAATCATTATCATATGGTTTGCGTACGGCCGTGACGCAAGAATTGAATGCAAAAAGAATAAGTCTGGTGTTTCCGTTTTTGGCCCTCGCACCCCATTGGCTCTAAATATCCATATCCATTATGATTTGAATGAAGCACCTAAATCCACCATGCCCATTGAGATATAAATGTGGCTGACGGTCTATGCCAACTTGTCATAGCACAGATATAGTTTTAGCAAGAGTAATTTTTATGTATTTGCTTCAATACCGTGTTATACTTATTTACCTGCTATTCAACTAGCCCCGAGGACAAACTTCCAGCACCCCATATAAGAACCTTCATGAAATGATCGAATGTCACCACTACACGAATAATTTACACGACCTCATTTGCTTATTTTTGTAAAGGTATATATCGAATGTATATNTGTTGAATGTCGATTTCATGAATGATCCCAAATAATTAATTACACAGGGATAACTAGGTCTTATATAATAATGGTAAGAAATATATTGAGTTATTACTATTACTAGTCATATATATAAAAAGCAAATGTAGCGGCTTGCAGGGTAAAAATATAAATCTGAATGGCTCTTCTTATTTGGAGCCTTTCAGAAGAGCGCTCTTCTACAATACACTTCTTGTGTATGTGTGTGTATTTATATCTGGCTGTCAGATTTTACTATATAAGGTATTCATAATATGTAAGAATTCGCAATTTTTAAATGCCTACACTATTTAATTCAAATTAAGATGGCTGATTGAAAAGAAAGTTTACAGTTAGAACCATACTTATTTTGTTAGAGGATATAACCATGGTTGTGGTTTACGCATCTTATATTTAGTTAATGTTACATGGTGGAATTTTCTTAAAGAGAAATGATAATTTCATCTTCACTTTTTTATGCAGTTTGTGAAGGAAGTTGCTTAACACTTCAATATGAATCGTCGTGAGCTGATGAATTACTCTAAGCTTGAAAATTTTGCAGACAAAGAAGACATTGTGAAAGTATGGTTAGAGGGTGAGTAGAGTCACTGAATGTTTTTATACATAATTTTGGTTTTAATTTCTGTTAGTTTGCTGTGTATCAACTTTATTTACATATACACATTTAAATTATGCTATTATGTATCAATTTTGATTGAGGCACTCTCTTGATGTCACTTGTTTTCAAAACTCAATGTATAGTTTTAATTGTAACACTTGATGTATTTATTGCATAAGCTAAATGTTTTCATTGAAGTAGAAGTGGTCATGAAACAACTCGTAACTCTACTTTAACCCCTTATTTGTGTTCATTCACTTTTATGTTGATCCTGGAAACCTTCAAACTCTTATACAAGCCCTCTTGTCCTTGGTTTTTATGTAGAAAGTTTATTATATTATTTGTTTTAGAGTAATATTATGAATCAAAGCATATTTGCTCAAGGATAATCAATTAATTAAATAAATCAAGAAAGATGAAATTTGATTTTAACACGACGGGCGAAAATGGCGAATGTCACATAAATAAGTCGGAGTACAACACTGTATATAAATATATTTTGCAAGAATATTTCTCGGGTTTCCAACCGGGCTAATTGAATGGATGCGTCCGAAATTCGACCGCTGTCTCCGCAGGGATCTTCAGAGCGAAGTTTTCGTCTTGACAATGGCTGCCGAGACACCGACCGAAACGTCGGACGTATCCGTTCAATGAACCCCCGAGAAATATTCCTGCAGCATATACACCAGGAAAGCAGTAGTAATTAAAACAGTAGTTCATAAGAAAAATATTTAATAAAAATTGCAGTTCTTTATAAATCATATCATCATNCACATTTACAAAAAAAGACCCTCTCGAAACTTTTCCGAATTATTTTTAAAAGAAAGAGCATGCCTTTATCTCTCTAAAAACCTAATTCTGGTTTTTCATCGCGGGCGTATAAGGCCTGAGAAATCGGGATGAACATGAAGTTACCTCCGCAGGAAAAGTGTGGCGCGAAAAATTTTTTAAAGTTTAACATTTTATATCTCTGCAAATATACATAATATTAACGCAATACTTTGTGCCTTATAACTACGTAACACGAAGTGTACGAATACATAGTTTCATTTTCTTGATGCTTTCCGTTGGTTTAATATTTGACTGTACATATTACGAATTTCGTTTCGACGCCGAAAATAGGGTATATTCAGCTCACATTTACAAAAAAAGACCATCTCGAAACTTTTCCAAATTATTTTTAAAAGAAAGTGCATGCTTTTGTCTCTCTAAAAACCCAATTCTTGTTTTTCATCGCGGGCGTATAAGGCACGAGAAATCGGGATGAACATGAAGTTACCTCCACCCGAAAAGTGTAGTGCGGAAGACATTTTAAAGTTTAGCATTTTACATCTCTGCAAATAAACATAATATTAACGCGATACTTTTTATCTTATAACTACTTAATACGAAGTGTATGAATAAAAAGTTTCACTTTCCAAATGCATTCCGTTGGTTTAATATTTGACTGTAAATATTACGAATTTCGTTATGACGCCGAAATTTGGGTGTATTCAGCTAACGTTTACCAAAAAATACCTTCACGAAACTTTTTCGAATTACTTTCATAAGAAAAAGCATGCTTTTATGCCTCTAAAAACCTGATTCTGATTTTTCATCGCGGGAATATAAAGCCCGAGAAATCGGAATTAATGTGTAGTTACCTCCTCCCAAAAATTGTGGCGCGAAAAAATTAAAGTTTGGCATTTTATATCTCCTCAAATAAACATAACATCACGGCGATACTTTGTAACTTATAACTACGTAACACGAAGTGTACGAATAAAAAGCTTCATTTTCCGAATGCATTCCGTTGGTTTAATATTTGACTGTAAATATTACGAATTTCGTTACGACGCCGAGAATAGGACATTTTCAGTTCACATTTACAAAACAAGACCCTCTCGTAACTCTTTCCGATTTTCTTTATATAAAAGAGCATGCTGTTATGTCTCTAAATATGTAGACTTGAGTTTTAATCACGCACATATAATCCCTAAAAATAGGTAGGGAAGAATGTTATGATGCTCTATTACAACCTCACATCCATTCTTTCTTCGTTTGTCTTAATGAGATCCATTTTATATAAGTTAAATCACAATAACATAAGGGTATAAATGCAAAATCTGAAGAGAGAAGTTTTTGAAGGTTCTGAAATTACGACCGAAAAATGAGTGCAACAGATCACTTCAGAATCCCTCATCCAAAACATGCTAAGATGGGAATCACTAAATTACTTACAAAATAGTTAACCGCCGTCGTTGAAGNCGGCTTTATATGGACTTTCCTTTAACCGCAAAAAAGAGAACCGATGGAGCTGGGGAATTCCCTAGAACTACTCTCTCCTCCAGATTAATTCCAGGAAATCCCCTACCTATTCCTTCGAATATACAACCGCCCCCACACTTGGTTACTTTGTGGTCAGCTGGATACAAATCTTGTCGCTGTAGGTGGAGTTCTTGACGCTCATCCTCTATCCGGTTATTACCAGACAGCACCGGAAAGAAGCTGCGATGATTTTCCGAAAATTACTTTACACTAGTAATATATACATTATATATATATAGTATTATAGTACTGCTTGCAATAAGAATTCCACAAATGCATTCCACGAATTAATTTCCCTCGGAGCCGTATAATTATTAGTTTCAGCACGTAGTCGCTAGAAAGTTCAAATAGCTCGGGTTTTGTAGCAATCATTTACGAAATTGCCGAATACTCAAATAAATACTTTTTACAGAATAAATTCTCAACAATTTGTTACAGAATTTCCATATTTATATAAATCCTAAAAGAGATGAAACACATTAGATAATATAAAACATCAAACGCAATTAATCCAATGCGCAGCCCTTTCATTGCGCATCACCTATTTATTACTGCCTATTAAATTAATTATCTAAAACGCCCACTTATTTGGCACTTATGTTTCAATTTAAATACACCCTTATCCAAAGATTAACAAAAATATCTATTCCGTCCCAACTGAAACGCGGAAAATCTAGTTGAACGGTCTGTCAATCTCAAACAAAATAAGATTGTCTCATGATAAAAAGATGAGAGTGACAAAGAGAGTGTAAGAAATCGTATCGAGATACATACTTATGTCATTGCTCAAGCAAATCTTCGCTCCGAAGTGTGTGAAATTTTTCACTAGGGTATATACAACGCGATTTTCCGTACTCTATACTCGGTTAAATTCGACAAATAGTCAAGTAATAAGAAAGTGAAACCGAGTACTACATGCTCGAACTTGGATTCCGCATTCTTGGTAGAGGGAATAACAGTGTAAAATAAAAATTTCGATCTACATATTAGAGAATTCACCGTGTGTAGTGAAACCTACGGCAACATTAACCGCGTGCACTGATGTAATGGGAAATAGAAAAACTACCAGGAACCATACGACACATTGATAGTATTTTTTGGCAATCTGTTTGAGGCTCCATGCCAAGTTATGGTGATAATTTTGCGGGCGCCAACCGTCAAGTGAATTTTATAGAAAAGTTTTCCGAAAGTTGAGTGTAACGCCAAATTTTTGAAAATTGGAGGGTATATCTGAGTTTAAGCGTCTGCGGGAACTATCGCCTGCTTGATATCTCCATTGTAAATAGTTCAAATTCTAAGAAAAACACATACCGAGCTTCCAACGAAACCGAGTCCGCGGCAGTAACAGCCATTCGAACCCCGTAAGAGAGCGCTCCTCCGTGCGCTGCAGGAGAAAGCGTCCCGTCGCCGAGAGATCTCCTTGGCCTCTGTTGCCGTCAGCGACGCTCTTAACGCTCTTAACATTCTGCGAAGGAAGTCGCCAGACGACCTTTGCCAACGAACGTCCGAACCTTGAAACAGGTTAACTTGTTTCCCAACATAAGATGGAGTGTCCATCGTCTTCCTTCATCATCACAATGGCGTTTTCGGCGTTCAAACCTTTCTTCCTCGTAAGAAGCATTCATAATTCGTGCCGAACCTAAATCATTATCAATCAATCATTATCATATGGTTTGCGTACGGCCGTGACGCAAGAATTGAATGCAAAAAGAATAAGTCTGGTGTTTCCGTTTTTGGCCCTCGCACCCCATTGGCTCTAAATATCCATATCCATTATGATTTGAATGAAGCACCTAAATCCACCATGCCCATTGAGATATAAATGTGGCTGACGGTCTATGCCAACTTGTCATAGCACAGATATAGTTTTAGCAAGAGTAATTTTTTTATGTATTTGCTTCAATACCGTGTTATACTTATTTACCTGCTATTCAACTAGCCCCGAGGACAAACTTCCAGCACCCCATATGAGAACCTTCATGAAATGATCGAATGTCACCACTACACGAATAATTTAAACGACATCATTTGCTTATTTTTGTAAAGGTATATATCGAATGTATATCTAATGCATTGCCATTTTTACTGCTCTGACGTCATGCCCTCCGCGNCTTATACAAGCCCTCTTGTCCTTGGTTTTTATGTAGAAAGTTTATTATATTATTTGTTTTAGAGTAATATTATGAATCAAAGCATATTTGCTCAAGGATAATCAATTAATTAAATAAATCAAGAAAGATGAAATTTGATTTTAACACATTAAAATCTACCATGCTGAATCTGCATTGATTAGGAAAAAGTCTGGCTTTGGCTGAGATTCAGGCATAAATTTCATTAACATCTACTAAGGCAGACCAGGCTCAGGCTTCCTTAAGAATGGGTCAGAATCATTGTAAGACAAGAAAATTTGACTTGTGTAGACCTCTCCCAATTGATATTTGAATATGTCTCTTCTATCTGTCATTCGGTCTTTTTGGAATTTCCACATCTCTGGTGTTCATTTGAGAATTTTCCATTGGATTTCATTTCTTGTAGCCATATGGCTAGCCCATATTCATTGTAGCGATCTTTTTTGATCTGTTATGTCTAAAACTCCTGTAAACATTCACCACCGCTTATTATATTTTCTGTTTCATCCTGAGACTCCAAGCATGTAGCATATACCTTTGTTGGTATTTTAATAGAGTTGATGCTGTATTTAAAACTCAGGTTCTCTTTTAGTTGTATAGGCACTTGTGCTGTTAAAGAAACATGCAGTAGCTTTGTTTAGGTTGTTCATCTTTCTTCCTGTTGTGTTTAATTCATTTTCTGCTTTGGTAGTGACTATACTGAATAACATAATATCATCTACAGAATGCATAAGACTGATGTACTCGACATTAATGTGTAAACCTTTTTCATCTAAGTCTTGGATTTAAGAATTCTTCCAGAACTGTCTTTTGGTATGTTAACCATTTAGCTGCGGAAGTCTCAATTTTTCCTTAAACTGTGTGAAGTAGAAAAGTAAGGGGAGCATTTCTCTTGCTGGAGGCTCTGACAGATTGTAGCAGGTAATTGTACCCCTTATAATATGAGTAGACCTTTTTCTCATGGGTTCAGTCAGTGGCTGTTGTTTAGAACTTTTGGTAACTTCTCTGTTGAATAATTTATTTGTTCAATAAGAAATGTTTATCAATTTAGCAGTCCTTATTTCTTTTCCATGAAGTTTGCTGATTATTTGGATACCAAACAGTTTAGAGATAGATATCTTGGTTTGTAACAATAATGGCTAATTATATATTAAGAATTTTTTAAGAGAAGGATGCATTATCAAACTTGGAATTCCTCAGAGAAAGGTAATCCCTTGAATTTTTCCATTCCAGAACAATAGGGATAAGTGCATATTTGGGCATCTCTTTGAGAAGTAGGGCCATAAAATTGGGAAAGGGCAAGAAGGGGGAAGAAATTGCAGGTCAAATATAGAAGAACATTTTTTCCACAGTTGCCTTAGACAAACATACACCACAGCTTATGGGTTAAGATGATTAGTGATAGTATGAATCCTCTTGAATTCACGAGTTACTTCATGCAGCATTTCAGAGGCTGTGGTATTTTTGTAAATGTTTCAATAAAGATGCATGCACTACAAATCTATACCTTTCTTCTCAAGAAAGACAGTGTATTTCAGTGTAGAAAGGTGCATACTGAGTCAAAGGTTTGTTTATAGTCCAAAGAAGAGTATGTGAATGGCATCTAAATTCTTATATATGGTCCAAAGTGTTGTGGCCCTAGCAGAATCCAGCTTTTCTTATGTTCATCCTTGATTGTCCAGCCATTACCCTCATTAATATGCTGTAAATGATAGAGCTGATGGGACTATTTCTTCAGATCTTTCTTACTTCCTCTATTGTATAATTTTGTATGCTTCCAGTCTTGAGGATTCAATATATATCTGGCATGCCTCAGTTAATTAGTGAATTCCTTAGTTGAAAGGGATGCAATCTTCACTTCACTAGATTTCAAACTCCACTCACCGTTCATGTGTTCCTCTCCTTTTCCATCATTTATTTGCTTGTTGCTCAAAGAGTAGAGTTCATAAGAGTTTTGATTTCCTTCTTGGTTCTCCTCTTCAACATCCCTTTTCTTCTTGTACTGTTTGTTGTAGTATATAGTACCTTCAGTGTTGTGAGTCTGTTGTAAGTTATGGTTCTATCTTCTTTATGAGTTAGTAATAAAATTATTTGTATAGCCTTTATAGTCTCTCAGCTTGGCTATATATACTATAGTCTCTAAGCTTGGCTATATATACTATAGTCTCTAAGCTTGGCAGAACCTGGGCTATACTTGCTGACACCCCTTTGCCTTAATGAGGTTATGAACTTTGATTGAAATTTTGAAAATAATTAAAAATTTAATTTGTCAAAGTCAAAATGTCTTACAACTTCCTTGCCTGGAACTGGAAGTTGATATGCACTGCAAATCTTACTACCTTATGTATGGATTGTGAAAATAAACTTGAGTTACTGGTGTATTTTTTTGAAACACAGTCTTTCATCAGTTTAAAGAGAAAATAGAGACAAATTTCTACTGGAATAAGTCTAAAATATTCGTTTTTCAATAAAATATCTTTTTTCCAAACTGTAACCTCATGTTGTTTTCAACTAGCTTGGGTTTAAGAAGCTACTATTCCAAGGGTGCCTAAAGTGGTCACTATTGCTCTGAACAATGGGTGATCTGTTGCTATAGCTCCATATAAAAAGTTTTCAAACCATGATTCTTTCTCATTCTTCAATCTTTCTTATATTGACTTTATCCTTACTGAATATATTTGGAATACATGATTCTTTTTACCTTGCTAATCTTGAGTACTCAATTTACCTAATTTTAAATCATATTCTATCATAATATCCTAATGATATATTGTACTCCTTTTATCTATCAGTTTTCACTCTTCACAATTTTACTCATTTGCTGATGCATATTTATAGTAAGTAAAAGGTTAATTTAAAAGTGCTTTGACAACTTAGGTTAGGCACGTGAGTACATATTTATAGCTATAAATACATCTCTCTTACTTTTTTCTGCTGCTTTTTTCTTCTCCTTGTAATTAGTTTTTCAGATGAACACATCTTATTCATTTGAGACGTACATGTATTCTTTTCAAGTCACATGGACCAGCAAAGAAGAGACCAATTACTTTCCGAGAAATGGTTGGTTGTAAATATTTTAAGGACATTAGATGGTCATAATTTTCCATTTCATGCTATATTTGGCTTTCAAAAATTGTAAATGAAAATCTTTGGCCAAGAGACTATTGATGGCAAGAATTTTTTGTTGAAGAGAGAGAGATGGCAACTATGAGCACAGCTTCTTCAAAAGGTTTATCTTATGCAATGAAAAAATGCTGAGTTATTTGGCATAAGGTTAATAGAGATTCAAAAAAGTATCTTTCTTGTAATTAAGTTTAAGTTACATTTTCTTTTCATCCTTACTGTTTTGAACCAGAGGTCTAGCCAATGCTTTATTGAATGAAGATTGAAAGGGTTTCCAAGAAAACCTAAACAAATCAACTCAACAGTAGTATTTGGACGAGATTCAGAAGAGGATAGGAGCAGCAACTAAGTGACTTTGAAGCGATCAGCAAGTAACAGAGAGGAATGGTTGCATCGACAAGGCACCAGCCTTTAGATATATGATATGATATGATGCAAAGGCATAGATTATTCCAGCAGAAGGCCATAATAATCTAAAAGAAGTCTCTCGTACATTTCCTCAGATTTTATTGATGCGACATGTTTCTCTAGTGAGCTAGCATTATCAGGCCCAATTGTTTTGTGATTCTTCAATATATACAGAAAAAGGGGGAATTTTAGTAAGACAAAGGGTTAAAGTGTAAAGAGTTTGTTTGGAGGGGAAATTAGGGATGAGAAGTAAGGAAAAAGATGCTCATTTGTTAAAATTGCATTCTTGGGGAAGCATGCGATTTACAATTCCTCTAGGAGGTCCAAGCAGTGACTTTGTCATTTTCATTACTTCACAGTACTTCAATAAAGTCCACTTTCTCTGGAAATTATCAAAAAGAACATAGTTTAATCAAACAGATTGCTGTAGAGAACAGTTACAACATGAGTTTAATGCTCAATACTCTTAAAGAGAAGTTGAAGAAACAGGCAGAGCTGAAGGTCACCCCAGGACTTTTACTTTTGGAACTCTTAAAAGTCTGTTGGAGGAGATTGCCATTCCTAGGAAAGATCTCCTACCAGTTAAGAAAGGTTTTATATCAAAGAAAACATCAAAGCCGGGTTCTATATACATTTAACATCAAAAGACTTTTGGTGAGTACCAAAGATATTGGAGTTTAGTAGGGTCTTTTAACTTTCATATTAAAACTGTATGGCCTGTATTAGGAAAACTGGAAGGAAGACTGCAAGTGAGAGCAGAGGAGCAAAATAGGAACTACTGACTTCAGAGTGGGTTGCCTACGTCCAACTTTGCTGTACATCTGTTGGAGGAAGGACATAGCAGCAATTTCTAGCCCAAGTACGAACAAAAAAGTCACTGCATGGACTTCCTAGAGGAATCGGAAATCGTGTGCTTTCCCAAGCATTATTCACCTCAGAATTTTAACAAATGAGCACATTTTTCCCAACCCCTCATCCATTCTTTCCCCTCTCAACAAACTCTTTACACCCTGACCCTTTATCTTTACAAAATTCCCCCTCTCTTTCCCCCCTTTTTCTGTATATATTGAAGAATCGCAAAAAAATTTTTACTGATGTTAGCTTGACAGCAGAACATTTCCAATCAATAAAATCTGTGGAAGTGTACAACAGATTTCATTTCCATCGTAAAAACAATTGATCATCTTAATTTGTGAAAAATGTTTTTAAAAACTCTGCATAACAACATATTTATTGATCTTTCCAAAATCACACTAGTAAACATTAAGATTTAAGGAACTAAATTCTGAGGAATAGGCCATTAAAATTTTATACACGCACAAATATAAGCTTTAGAATTACGGGGACTAAAGGAGGTTGATTATTTAATATTTTATAACAAAAACTAGCATGTTTAAGACTAGCATGTATTGGCGTATAAACCACTTTCTTTCATTAAGACTGTTTTTCTAGCATAGTTTGTATCCAAATCTGGTAGAGTTCATTCTGTAACATATTTTATTTTTAAGGATTAAGGAAAAGTGTAATTATTTTGCACAATGAATGAAGCCGAGTCTCAAGGAATAACAATTGTGAAAAATAGCGACATGACTGGGACTCGAACCCAGGTCTCCCACTTTCCGTGCAGGTATTCTGCCTGGAAGCGGGAGACTACCTGCCTTTTTCACACTTCTTATTTTATTTTTATTTGTTTACTATATTATGTAACAAACTCAGCAGTGTCTGTGCAGGTGATGTCATATTTGTTTCCATATATCAGTTTTGTCTGTGTTATATCCTACTCCTTTATATTTATTTTGCCCAAACCTGAGAAAGATATTTATTTATTATATTATATGGAAGTTTTGTCAGTGTCTGCTCTAGAAATCTTCACCTTTTAGTCAATTACAATTTTTTGTACAATTTTCTTCATTTTTTTCCATTTTTTGGATGTTAAGTTTACTTCTACTGCAGCATTATTGCTGTTAAAATTATCATACCATGTGCCAACAGCATTATTATCTGAGGTGATTAATTAGATAATCAATTTTTGCAGGAAATTCCCTGGCGTTGTTAACAAAAAATGGAAGTTTTCATCTACTTTTGAATGGAACATGGCACAAGTATCAGCCTTGCAATTTAAAAGGTAATATTTATTTGCAAAAATGACAAGTATGACAGTTTGTCTGAGGCTTTTTAAAGTTTTATTGGTTTACAGTATGCATATTTCTTGAGAGGAATCTCAAATTTTTGTCAGGTTGAAAATTACATTTTGATTTTTTAGTTGGAAGTTTATCTCATCACAGCAATTTTTTTCAATTCAAATTTTATACAACGTACTATTACCATTCTGTTGGTGGGGTGGTCAAAATTCATATTATTATAATATTACTACTAATTTTTAAGAAGAATAAAATTTTAATTGATTTTAAGAATGTATTACAAGTACCTACTGGTAGAAACAACGTTAGAGTTTTTGATTCTGCATTTTCTTATTTTTTGCATTTTATCGAGTAAAATATTAACTATGTTATTTTTACCAAGTCCTAAAATATCTCCAATCAGAAGAACATAGAAAATTAGAAAGTATGTAATGAATTAAATTTGCAGTTTTAAGAAAATGCACTTTTTAAATTTTAGTTTAAAGTCACAGGATGTGATTTAAAATCTGACAAATTTTTGAAATCTCTGTGTTTGGGTCCAGAATCTCAGGTAGGTGGGAACTCTATTGGTTTCCTCTTTTCTTTTGCTTCTTCCATTTGCCAGCATCATCTTGCTGCCTTTATGTAAGGACCACTGTAGTTGGCAGCTTGACCTGCCACATTCTCCTACAGCATGGTAACTTGCTCTGTTAAGATATCTGGGCTATTTATTGCTTGTATCTTTTCTTTAAAAATCTAAAATAATGCATATATTTCTGCTGCACTTTGCAGTTAATTTTTTATTTTTAATAGTGTTTCAGTATCTATAGTGCATTCCACATTTAGTTGACAGTATTGCGCTTATGGCAAATGCTGTTGCCAAACTTATTCGCTGTCTGATTACCAAATTTGCATTTTCTGCCCTGCCACACTATGCCAAATTTGAATTTGCATCAGTAAAAGTTTAGAATAAGCATGTCTGGAACATAGAACTATTTTCTAGTAAAATGAAGGATTTATGCTAAATGTTTTAAGTTTTAAGGCTGAGATCAAAGTTCTTAATACAAAGTGAGTTACTTAAAAGTAAGCATTTTAGAGAATAGTAATAATTTTATTCCAATTCAGTATGTAGTTACCCTGCATTTGTACTTATCATTTTTCATGAGGTTGCTAATCTTTTGGTTTTAATTAAAATAGAATGTCATTAAACAATGCATTTTCTCTGTAGTGAAAATCACTAAGCTCAATTAGTATTTACTTGTCGTTGACTGGTCTTGACAGTATTTACTGGTCTTTACAATAATGACTTGCATAAATATCAGAATCAAATTTTAAATAAATCATCCCTCCTGTAAGAAGGTAATTAATTCAAGAAATAAGTTATTCCTACCTTTCTACTTCCTAAAATCTGAAAGGCATTCAAATTCCTCCATGTAACATGATGTACTTGGCTGTGGTTCTGACACAATCTCTGATATATTCTGATATGATCAAGCTCAACTTTATGGAAGGGAGCTATACTAAATAAGGTACAAACACTTACAAAGTAACTTCCACAGATATATTTTATTTCACAGAGGCGACTAGTTTTGTCGATGAATCGACATCTTCAGTCAGTCATCGCCTCTGTGAAATAAAATATATCTGTTGAAGTTACTAAGTGTTCGTACCTTATTTAGTCTGATATATTTGTTGACTGAGACAATGATGACTAAGTAAGTTGAATAATTAATTCTTTTATGTCATCTTGCAAATTATCAACCTGCCATATTTCTTTTTCCACATGGTTTCACCAATTATCTGGAGAGACTATGCTGATATAAGTCTCTCCATGTTTTTCTTCTTAATGTTGTATTATTTATGCTAATGTAATGCTTAATCTGAGCCCAAACCATTTCGATGGGGTTAAGCTTGCAGTGGTAAGGCAGTAGACAAAGAACGCTGCATTCCTTTGATTTTGCAAGTTAGTCAACCATGAACTTCTTGAAATCTTTCTTAACTTGATCGACTAAAAAAGTAAATCTCTTTTCAAATAGTCAGTATCAAAGTTTATATTTTTGCTGGTTAACCATTCCTTGATGCAGTTTTTCTTCTAACTTGTTGAAGGTAAATATTCCAGTTTTCTGGAATTATATGAAGCATTGTCCAAAACTATTACTGGGCCTCTGGGTATGTTAGAGAAGAGACGGTTTTCAAACCAGCTCTCATAACAGTCTCTGTCAACTCTGTCGACTCAAACAAATTTTTTCTAACTAAAAAATTAAAAAACTTTTGTGTGTTTTATCCAGATTCTTGTTTTTTTGAGTAAAAATATTCATTTAGATAGACTGGCTGAAAGAGAAACTATGGTAATTATTTATATTATTTATTTTTCAACGACAAAACAATCTGAGCTGATAATTATAGCTGATATAACTGATTATTTGTGATTAAATTGCAACAGCATGCATAAATTCTTTTCAGATTTTGTTATAAAGGGAAACAAAGCTTTAGCTCTAAGCAGAGAAGGATTCTTATTATCTCATTCTGGGATAACAACAGCAAACAATTCTCAAAATCAACTGTCTGGAAGTGGATCAGTAAATAATTTTCCAAGTCCAGTGTTTGGAAGTGGATCTTTTTGGAGCCATACTGCATCAGGAATGAGCATTAGTCAAAACTTCAGCTCAGAGAGGCATAATTTTCAAAATCAAATACCTGCAGTACAAATAGTAGATAGGAATTTTCAGCTTTGTGAAAGGTTTCAGGGAATAGTGTTTCTTAAGATAGCTCTTGAAGAGGATAGATGTTTTGCTCTGGCACAAGATGGTGGGGTAAGTTGACTTCATATATTCCAGGCCAACTACTATTACTGTTATACTACGATATGCTGAATGAGAGTTTCTGCTTAGTATTTTTAATTTGATGTTTTTCCCCATAGTTATATGAATGGTCATCATCAAGTGAGTGCAATCGCTATGAATTGGATTGGTCCTTATATGATGATATAGAACCAGAAAACAAGACAGTGAGCCACATTCTATGCACAAAAAAATATCCGATTGTGCTTACCAGAAATGGAAAGGTAATAAATTCTTATTTGACTAATATCAATTCAAGATGGCAGATATGGCATGTTATGCTGTTTGTAGTAAGGACGTTGACTAATAGCTCACATATAATATGTTCACTCAGTGAGTGTTAATGATATACTTCATAAACTGAGGATTAGATGTCAGAAAAGGTTTGGGCCCAGATGAAATTTCACTTTAGCTTATCAAATTTTGTAGGAAATCTCTTGCATATCCACTTAACATATTGTACAATAGTCTATTGCAAGCTGGTGTTTCCCCTGATGTTCTAAAAATGTCTATGTAAGTAATTCTTATGGTGATAAGAATTACATCAAAAACTACCATTCAATAGTTATCCAGTCTTGTCTGGCCAAAGAATTGCAGAGCCTTGTGGTAAACAAATTATCACCTTTACTCAAAAATATTATAAACATAAACCAACATGGATTTTACAGTGGTAGGAGTAGAAATAGAGTGGTTTGACATAGGACAAGGAGTGAGACAAGGTTGTTGCTTGTCGCCAGCATTATTTAATATCTATGTAGAAAAGATGGTCATGGAATGCTTGAAAGGAGATAAAGAAGTTAGCATTGGTGGGAGAAGAGTGGAATGCATTAGATTCACTGATGCTATGGTAATAATCATGGAAAGTATGGATGAAATAAAGGAAATTCTAAAACAGCTTGAGGTTTTAGCAGAAAGTTATGGTCTGAGAATAAACCAAAAGTAAACAAAAGTGATGATATATACATAGGAGATGGTGAAGTGATGGATGTGTCTGTAAAAGGTAGGTAGGAACAACACCTAGGACCTGCGCAAGCAGACCATCCATGATGATGATTAGTATTATTATTCATTGTGGATAATGTTACTGCTATAATTATTGGTTGCCAAAAATATGCAGTTATTTTTTTTGTGATATTTTTTAAAATTATGATGAGACATTTTTTTAGTTACAGATAGTGTAGTCATAGATTTATAATTATCATGCTATTAGTTGACCTCCTCAGCAGTCAAACAAAGCTAGTACTATTTGCAATGAAAATATTTGCCATTTACTTTCAAATTTATTCCTGAAATTATGCCTTTTATTTTGCCTCATTTAGTGAGAAAATGTAACCCTTTGGCTCATATTTCAAGGTATTCATCCCCGAGGACTCCCCAGAAGTTAAAAACATTATGGGCATTCACCTTAAAAAGCTGCAAATCTTTGGAGAAGCACTAAGAGCCAAGAAAGTGGTTGAGCTAGCAATTACAAACAAATTTTCATCTGCTCTCACTGACAATGGTGAACTATATATGTGGACTACAGACAATGCAATAAATGAGACTCCACAAATGATTAATTACATATGTCATAAGTAAGTATCCAGTCACGTCCCTGTTTTCCAATATATATATATATATATATATATATCGCCTCCTCACACTACCACAGTTCATTGCCTCATCGGGGCGGAGTGGTGTTAACGGAGGTTGGAGGCGATGTATAGCTCAGGTTTAACCATGCTAAGAAGGCTTACATACTTTAAATCTCTTGAATTTTCATCGTTATTTCAATTTATTTGACTGTGTATTACATTTATTATACATTATATATATTTTTTTCACTGCTTGCGTGGAGATGTGCATATTTTTTCCTCTTTACCCGACATACGAGAATTATCTCAAAAAAACAAGAGGATTAGGGTTGCATTCTATTCCGTAGCCTAAATTTTTAATTCACCACTGATAAAGGCAAATGTTCAACACCCAATATCATCCTCGGCAGTTCCTTTGAAGAATAGCATTCTTGATTGGGGCATCATTGGTGTAATAATAATACA
>KZ312450.1:531648-550503 GCA_000376725.2 Ladona fulva | reverse complement strand
ATGAATTATCCCATTTAAGTGCACGGGGATAATCAGTTCTTATAATTATTATAAGAAATGTACATAAAGTAGGCTTTCGTGACTTGAAAACAATAGAATAAAAACCATAAATAACGGTAGGAAATATATTGAGTTATTCTGATCCTACGTCGGAATTTTTTGTGCTTAGGAGAACCAGATATAGACGATAATAGATATATTTTTATACTAAATTAAGTTCCGTCATGCTTGACGGGGGCATTTGCTAGTAATTTTATATTTATTTGTAGTAAGATTATAATGTTGATATTTCTTATTGCCAGGCGCCAGTCCTTAGGTAAGAAGTTGTGGGCAGCAAATTCCATAAATTTGATACTAATCCTTCTTGAATCTGGAAGGTATATCTCCGTCCGCTTTTCTGGTGAGAGCACCCTGTTTTTGTTTATGACTTCCTGTATATTAGTTATCGTTTCATTCAATAACATATGATAAATTTTCTGCTGCTGGAAATCTTCCAGAGATTTGGACTTTGTTTTCTAAGAAAAAATTTATTCCATACCATAACTATGACAATTGACATTAATCTTCAATATGGTCTAATACTTAGAGTCCCTCACTACACATTAATTTAAAAACTGAATTTAGCAGGTATTAATAAGGAAGTAATTTACTGTATTAAGGATTTCCTCTTTGAGAGAGGACAACAAGTAATGTTTGAATGCATTAGTTCAGATAAAGTCATTGTTATCTCAGACTATAGAGTAATCCTATACCCCAATTGCTGTCATGCATCCAAGCAATATGCATATTAGACATATTTCTGGAAGCAAATATCAGCTGGCTCTGCATCTTTGCTTCTGCCTTCATGCAGTCTTACGAGACCTGGTCCACCTGGCATGGCACTGCGCACACAAACAATTCGAATTCTCTGTGCACATTAACTACTTTACACTCAATTGTATGAGCAGAGGAGTTCTCTTATGGCATTCAGCATGAGTTGTAGCAATGGCAGGTGCACTTTATTGCCAGAGATGCCAATTAATTTTTGTTTATATTGCTGCATTTGCCCCAAAAATGTTGTTACAAACTTGCTTTACTCATGAAAAAATATTGCTTAAAATCAGTAACACAATAATGGCTTGCATACCCTATACAAATATGGCATCTCTTCAGGTATTAAATGAATCAAACAGATAACAGTAAACACAAGAAGGAATTAACTGGTTCATCCATACAACTGCTAATGTGCATCATAGTTCTGTAGTTGTCATAGTTCAGGAATTGTCAAAATATGAAGTGAAATTCATGGAATTTTATCGTAAGATTCCAGAAGTTTTCTAATTACTCAAGATCCTAAATTCACTATCTGCATTCAAATGGTCGGCCAGGCCTGTCACAGGCACAGTCGCTTTCATATCCTAAACTGATGAAAGAAACTTCATATGACTAAGCACTGACCCAATAGCCTCTTTTATGTCATTTCATTCTCCTTTTTCCAAATGGATTTTATTTGATTTGAGTTCCCGCTCTTGTAAAAAACAAACAAATTCTTTCGCTGATCTATCATAAATTTCAAAACTAATTAAATTATGATTATTTAAACATTGCTATACTAAAAAATGATTCACTAATTTTACAAAAAATTTACTGACGTACAATCATGAAAAATCTTGCTGGTGATCAAATCAATGAGATCTTTACAAGCGATTGGAAAAATAGGCAAATCACTTAATAACAGCCTTAACCACTTCAGTCATTGGGCCAAGGGTTCCATTACCTTTGAAATATTAATTTGGTTTTTGATATCATCAATAAACTTAGAGGATTTTGATTTATATAGAAAATAACATTTTCAATATTTTCTCAGAAAATTAACTGGAAAATTGATAACATTGGTGGAAAGTGAATGAAATGAGCCAGGTTTTGATACAAAGAAACAGTGTTTCTTTAGAGGTAGACCCAAATATATTGGTTGTAAGAAAACAGCAACTAATTTAATTGAAAGTAACACTTGCTTATTTTTTTTCTTCAATTATGATAGTATTTAATATTGATTGAATCACAACATGCTATCCAGAATTACTTTTACTGTATGATGAAAGTTTTCTAAATTAATTTTTGCCAACTTTCTTCCTCTATTCAAAAGCGTGGGCAGTTTCCCCATAAGAAATATAGAGGGGCCATAATATTAAATTTGTATTTTCAAGGCATTGAATGAAGTATATAAGATAAGAAGGGATGCACTCGGTAATCCTAACCCTGGCTGCTCCGAGTCAAAGGAGAGAGTCATCTATCAGAGATAAGACTTGATAAAAAAAGTTAAATTCTCCCATAAAGTTAGCCCTCTATAAGATTGCTCTATGCCAGGGGTGGGCAAATTGTGGCCTGCCACAGAGTTTTTGTGGCATGCCAAGACATTCAGAAAAACCCGCCTTGAACTGAGATTTGCTTCCTGTGCGCTACCGAAAATTCATCTCGTGTTTTCCATTAGAGCTGCTACGTCAATGCACGTGCGCATTGACACAGTGCACAGCTCTAATGGAAAACAATGCGGTTGGTCTGTTTCATTTCAATTTTTTCTTTGCAACAGTAAAATCTATAAATTTGCAAATTAAGTGGGGCCATGAACCTTCCGGAAAAGCATAAAATTGGTGATGAATCCCGTGTGTTTAATGAAGAATGGTCACACAAATATTTCTTTGGTAATACAGGCAATAAATCAGTGTGTTTACTGTGTCATGAAACGATTGCCGTATTTAAGGAGTACAATCTGAAACGACACCACGAAACAAAACATAACAAATTTGGCTGCAAACTTTCTGAGGAAGAACGCAAGAAAAAAGCTGCAGAGTGTGTTACAAAGCTGAAGAAGCAACAAACATTATTTACAAAGCAATCAACACTTCAGGATAGTGCCACAGAGGCCAGTTTCATGATAGCCTACAATCTCGCTAAACGCAACAAGTCTTTTTCGGATGGCGAGTTTGTTAAGCAGTGTATGGTAGATTGTGCAAGCGTATTGTGTCCTGATGTGAGAAGCAAATTTGAAAACGTTTCATTGTCAAGAAGGACTATATTGACTCAATCAGTGACGAACTCACAGAACAGCTGAAGACTGCGAGCAAAGATTTTGTTTGGTTTTCTTTGGCACTGGATGAGAGCACAGATAACGAAGACACTGCGCAGTTACTCATTTTTATCCGTGGAATTAATGAAAATTTTGTCATCACAGAGGAATTACTTGGCCTGGAATCAATGAAAAGTACAACCACTGGTCAGGACTTGTTTGAGTGTGCTGTAAATTGTGTGGAGAAAAGTGGCTTGTCATGGAATAGAATGGCAAGCATTACAACAGATGGGGCCAGAGCTTTTACTGGAAAAAATGTGGGTATGGTTAAGCTTTTAAAAGACAAGTTACAAGCACAAGACACAGACAGTGATGTCTTGTCATTTCATTGCATTTTGCATCAGGAAAGCCTTTGTAAAGCTGCACTGGACTTAAAGCATGTGGTAGAACCTGTTGTAAGCGTGGTGAACACAATCAGAGCAAGGGCACTCAACCATCGACAGTTCAAATCACTGCTTGAGGATATGGAGGCCGAGTATGAAGATGTAATTCACCACAACAGTGTGAGGTGGTTGAGCCTGGGCAAAGTGATAAAAAGAGTCTGGGTTTTGCAGAATGAAATCCTTTTATTTCTGGACATGAAGGGGATTTCTTGTGATTTTGTGACCAAAATGGGATGTGAGGAGTGGAGATATGAGATGATGTTTGCAGCTGATGTATTAGAGAAATTGAATGAACTGAATGTGACATTGCAGGGAAAGGGGTTGTTTGCACATGAAATGTGGAAGCATGTAAAATCATTCAAAGCAAAACTAGGTCTATTTGCAAGGCAAGAAGGTGAGGGAAAGTTTTGTCATTTCACTTTATTAGGAAAACTGAAAGTGTTTCCGCTAAGATTAGGGATCATTTGCAGAGTTTAGAGGACGAGGTCACAAGAAGATTTCACGACTTCAAGAAAATTGAGCCTAAATTTAATTTGCTGTGTTATCCTATCACTGCTGATATTGATAAAGCTCCTGAGGAGCTGCAGCTTGAACTAATTAACATGAAGTCAGATCACACAGTGAAAGAAATGTTTAATGCTGTGACATTAGTTGACTTTTACAAATCTTTGTCTGCTGACAAATTCCCATGTGTGAAGAAATTTGCTGGGAAAATGTTCTCTATATTTGGATCTACATATATTTGTGAGCAAAGTTTTTCTTGCATGAAGATCAACAAGAG
The DNA here is from genome assembly GCA_000376725.2 of Ladona fulva. Lineage (NCBI taxonomy): Eukaryota > Metazoa > Arthropoda > Insecta > Odonata > Libellulidae > Ladona > Ladona fulva. Next base: position 546,233 of record KZ312450.1, on the reverse strand, counting down.
TAAATATAGATGCTCTTTGACAGACACAAACTTGCAGGCAGTGATGACAATCTCAACAAGCAACTTCACTCCTGATTTCAAAAAAAATGTAAAAAAATGTGATAGGGTACACTTGTCTCATTAAACTGATTCTATAATTAAATGTGCTAGCAGCTAGAAAGCTAGATGATATGAAATTAACACAATAAATAAATTGAATAAAACTACCACTATTGTTTAATTTTTATTTATTGATTTTTATGATACAATTTATACTTTTTCTGAAATGAAATGTAATGTTAACTGATGAATACAATCATTGTAAATGGTGCGGCCCTCTGCTAACCTCCGCTCACACAAAGTGGCCCCCGAGCCAAAACAATTGCCCACCCCTGCTCTATGCCTAAAGGAAGCCTAATCATACCTCTACTCTTTCTGATATATATCAATGACCTGAGTGACTAGATCGAAAGCAGGATGAGAATATTTGTGGATGATTATCATGTAGAGAAATATCAAGCAATGAAGATAGAATTTCATTATCAAATGGTTAGTTCATTGTCAAAGGTGGTGCAAGAAATGGCAACTAGATCTCAATGTAAATAAATGCTCTATAGTTAATTTCTTCAAAAGGAAACAATTGTATCAGAACCACCTAGTACAAAATTAGTGGAATGAATGTAAATGCAACAAACTTACAAGGAGAGACTATGAGAGTTGCTCCACCAATTTGAATTGAATGTTCTTTTTGTGAAATTAATGAAAAGTGAAATGGGTTTGTCTAAATGGGCCTTAGTTTTCTAGTAATAATTAATTTTCTCTTCAAAATTTTTAGCCAGTTAAGCCCATAGCAGAATGATTGGGTTAATTTGTTTGTTTATTAATTCTATTAAATAAAAGATATTAAATTAATTTGTTAACACATTCACTGTGGATCACTCCACCATTAGAGTTATTCACAAAATGAATCGGGTATCTGCAGTGAAGGTGTTAAAAAAGCATGGTAAAAACCTCCTATGTCTTGACTATTTTTAACCATACTTAGTAAATTATTATTATTATTTTTAACCATACTTAGTAATATTCTTTAAGTAATAAAACCTGCAATGCCTAAAACTTTTGTCATTTACACTGTTGCAGATGAAGGTGAAGTTCTAGCAAAATCTATCACATCATCAAGTTCTGCATTACATTTCTTTAATGTTTGTAAGGTGCCTTTTAATGGATGTTTATATGATGCTGTAAACAAAACAGAATATACTGAAGTAAAAGATTTGTGGATGAGCAAATTAAAGAAAATCTTTGATGAAAAGGTAATTATCAATATTATTTTTCATTTCAAAAGTTGAGTTCTTCGTTTGAATTAAAGGAGTCTGTGTTTTTCAAGTATATTTTCTCACAATCAGATGTCCAGCTGGGTAATACATGCATGACAGTGAACTGATTTGTGAATTTTACTTTTTTCTTTAATACTTGGCCATGACTGTATTCCAAGTTTTGTATAACTTTAACTCTTCTTCTCTAACATTACTCATAAGATATTTTCAAATTAATATTCATTGAATGACAAGTGATGAAATTTTGATATTTATGATAACTGAGGTGAGTATTCTGGTTTCCCTCTGGGTCAATTTTTAACCCCTTCACTCTGTATTTGGATTAGATGCAGCTTTAGGACTATGAACGTTAAATCAACTTGAATTAGTTGGTAGTCAGAAGATTAATCAATTTACTGAAACTTTTTGGTATCTGGTTCTATTTTTTCTTCACATTAAATATGACATTACTTGTTAAAATAGCCCTATTTTCATCTTTTATGCTAATTACAAAATATTTATGCATGCTTGAAATTCTGAGACAGTCACTACAGTCTTTGTTTGTCTGTGCTGATCCTCTGCAACAGATTTACATTTCAGTCTCTGTAATAGTCTCAAAATATCTTTCCCGTACTAATCCAGTGTAAACGTGACCTAACATGATTATGATGCCACATGTCTCAAGTAAGCTCTGTTTGGGGTTCTTGAGACTTTGAAATAAAATGTTTCTTCACTCAGTTTTAGCATAACAAAGTTGGAGGAAGCTTTGTTCACTTGTTATCACATATTTGTCAGTTTTTTAAGTAAGGAGAAACCATCTAATTAGGTGAAAATGGGTTAGTTTTTCAAAGTAAGTACTATATTTTTCAACCAATTTTCTATTATATATATAATATTTTTAACTTTCTTATCTACAATTTTTTCTACTATCATGTCAATGTATTCTGCTTTTTTTGCAAAGTTTTGCATAAATATCATATTAAATTTTTCTTCCAGCTTATAGAATTAAGGGAGAAGCTAGGGAAAGGACTCTTGGATAGGCAATTGGGCAATGCATTCATGCTTGTCAAATTGGTTTATTGCTCCAAAATTATATGCTGTTTATCCAACTCTTTGAAAAGGTTTTCAAAAGGAAACTAAAATTATCTCATATCCAGGAAAACTAAATAAAAGCATCTTGCTACTCTCCTCATTGCATCATGGAAATGATGAAGTAGATACTACTGGCCAATTATGTGGAAATTGTAGCCTCATCAGAAATTTCTGCTAATCGCTTCTGAAAGAAAAGAAATTTGGAAAACGGCTGTAATGATTTAAAGGTTTTAAAAAAAACTCCGTACGCCATATGTCAACAGACTTAACTCATGTTTAGAGAGTTTTGTAAATAAGCAAGTTTTTCCTGCTGACATATGGCTTACAGAGTTTTTATAAACCTCTAAATGGCAACTAGTAATCTTATATTCATTTATGAAGATCATGGGAATTAATTCTTGCATTATTGCATTATTTTGCTGTCAACAAAAAATTCTCATGTAAATTATATCACCTACTGTTTTTGAAGGATTTGACACATTCCCTTACTTTGCAACACAATGATTGTAGCAGAGAAATAACAACAAACTCAAGTTCTCTCCAACAATCTTGCATATTAACACGAATTAACATCTCCTTTAATGACTATTTATGAATTTTAAGTTTTTGAACTTATTTTATTGATTTTATTTTAATAGTCTCTTATAAAGATATCATCTGTTATAAATTAAAATATATTTGTAAAAATACCCTATGTGAGTACTCATGTGGCAAATATGAATGTGAGCCTTTTAGTGTTGAGAGATTCTCTTCACAAATGATGGGCAATGGATTGTTTACAAAACCTTTTCTCAACTTTTTATGGATAATCAACTCATAATTTTTCAGGTATTGTGAAAACAGCCCAGAGATGTTCTTTGGAGTTGCATATTAATTATAAATTGTTTTTACTAAGAATGATTTTCAATTGAAATAATTTGTTGAAGACCCTTTAACCCTTTCACTCCCACAGCCATTTCCTCTTTCCACCCCAAAAAAGACCAGGTGTAATTTAAAGATATTTCTACTATATGTTACAATTCAAAGGTATAATCCTGAAAATATTCCACTGTGGGTAAAAAGGTCCTTAGATTTGATAAAATTAATTGTCTTTTGAAATTTCAAGCACTAATTATCTTCTATGTATATTAAGCAGAAATTCTGTGTTTGTATGTCTGTCTGAAATTGGAGTCCACACCGTCTGTCTGATTTGCATCAAACTTTGCATACGTGTTCTCTGACACCCAGAAGGAAGTACTGTCACCTTTTCATTTGATAACTTTGATGGGTTTGAACCAAGATTGTTCATATAGATTGCTACAAGAAATACTTGCAAAGTTCAAACTTATTGGTTACAGATTTAATTTCTTTTGCAGAATTAAATTAGAAGGAATAGTTGTATAAAATCGAGATAAGTACCAAAAGAAGGGAAATTGAATACAGATTCTTATTATCGTCATAGAATATCGCTTTTCCTTCAAGGTTGCAAGAATTTAGATAAAATATACGAATATTTTATGAAATTTTGAGGTTGTAAACAACCCATCCCCCGGAGGAACAATGAGATTGTTGATTCCAAGCTCATGCATTTCCCATAAGAATACATTGTGTATTTAGGCCCATTTAGAAGCAGTTGACAATATGAAGAGGAGGAAAATTTTCTGAGATTTTAAGTATTACAGTCATGAACAATTTGTAGTGATGAATCGCATGGGCAGCAAAAATTGTTGGAGCAAACATTAATGGAGATCGATGAGTAACTTTTGTCTATCAATTCGGACTCTTGAAATATCTTACGATTAAATTTCCCTGAACTAGAAGTTGAAAATCTTGCAAACTTGCACATTAACTTGAGCTTCATAAGAAGGAAATTCCATAAAGATTCACATTCTTATTGTTGACTGTAGATTTCGGCTTTGAACTTTGATCAGAAAATTTTTGTTTTTGATAACCTGTCCCATTGGACTAAACTAAGATGCTAGATGTTATTTTTTCTTATGTACAGATAGGTATACTATATTTAATCCAACTTCTATTCTCCCCATTTAGAATCAACTGGCACTTCAGCTAGTAATAAAGAACTGGGAATCTAATTTTAAACCTTCAGCCAATATATCAGCTGCTTGAGCTTTTTGGGAAGACCTGCCTCAGCCAATATATTGACCACCTGGGAGTGAAAGGACTAACTGTGTAGAAATCTATGAAAAGAAAAAATTCACTTCACACATTTCCCCAGTATAAATTTGAAATGACCTTAGAGAACTACCTCAAAGAGAAGGGCCTGTAGCAATGTAAGACCTTATAGTAGGGGTAATTTTTGGGCCATTATTTTAGAGTAAAGATTCATACATTTCTTTCATACATATATATTCATTCATATATAATATGACACACATTTTCTTTCTATGAGGTATATATATGGTGATTTTGACTCTTAAAATTAGTATTGTTGGTATAAGAGATATTTACATTGAAAAATATTATTAAAACGGTATTATTAAGTTGAGAATGCTCTATTAATAATCACCTAATGCGGGTTAACTTTGAAGAGCAATTTCAGTTGCCTTTTCCTCGACTACAACAGAAAAAGGTCCTCTCCTCATCTTTCCCTGGATACATGGCATACAATCTTCCATCTCTCCCCTCTTCCATAGATTCCTTCAGAACACTGAGTTCCCTCATCACCCTCTCATTTGGATATCCGAGCCGGCTGTGCTGTGTCTGGAATGACACAACCGCTGCACTCTTCTTATTAGCATCATACTCCCTTCTTATTTAATTCACTGTGACTCCTAACCTGGTCAGATAGTACATCCTCCCCACTCTATGAGCCAGGAAGATTATTTTCTTGTCCTTGTAGGCTTTAGCAATGCCCTGGTAGGTTATTATTTTTAGGCCTTTTCCCTCAATTTGCCCCAGGGATAGGAGTTTGTCCTGCAGCTCTGGAATGAGCAAAACCTCACTCAGTTCCACGTCCTTCCCTCCACATTTGTCTGATAATCAGATTATCACTTTCCCTTTTCCAATTATCTTCAGAGGTGTACCACCTCCCACAGTACGTCATGTAGTCCGATGCGGCACAGTCCAACAGCCTTACACCTCCATCGCTCAGTGCGCACTTCTTTGCAGATAACGCAATGTGTTCTCTCGTCACCACAGTAGCCACAGCGTTCTGGCTATCCATCTGCAGTACTTCCTCTCGTTTTGAGCATTGCGTGGCTATGTGTCCTTCACCACCACAAGTGTAGCACCAAAACTTGAGTTTTTCTTTCCCTGGCTTGGAATTCGCCTCGCTCACACTAGGCCTCAGTCCCTTGGCATTGCATCCCTTGCATTCCAGTCTTCTAACTCGATTGTCTCAGCTGGGAAACATTTTTGTGATCCTTAGGGCCTGGTGCTGGGACTCATCGGTCTTCAAGTTCTTCTTCTCTCCTTTGATGCATCATCTAATTTTTCAGTAGTATGAAGCATATGAAGAATTTTTTCTGGGCACCATGCTAGGGTATCAGATAGAACTGTATTTCACCAATCAGTTGATATTTTGGAGCTATTATGGCCACCTCAAGTTAGAAACTGATTCATGGGTGCATTTCTTTCATAAGATAATTTCTGAAAATCGAAAATGTTGCCGATGGCTGTTTAAGTGATTTATTTTCAACAATTGAGTTGGAATTTTCCTGACTAAACATTCTTTCCCTTAAACATTCCAAAATTTGGTAAAACAGTTCCTACTTTTCCATGATGTTTTTTGGGCATACCTGTTATTATTTTGTTTTAATTACTATTCTAGTTATTGCTTTTCCAGTATACTATTTTTAAGTGTGTTTCTTTGGTGCAGCAGAGGACATAAATATCATGAAACCTCTTCTACCGAGATTAAAGGTAATGTTCTGTTATCACTGGTTCTATTTTCCTGTTTTTAATATCCTTCATTCTACATACTTCCTTTTTTTCCCTTCCTGAGATGATTGATAATTCCTGAGGAAGTAATTAAGCTATTGTCTGTTTAATTTCTAGGAAGGCAGTGATTTAATAATTGATGTACAAGGAAAGCAAATACATTGCCATAAGAGTTTTGTTTCTGCTCAATGTGATTATCTAAAGACATGGATAAGAAATGAAGAAATGAAAGGAAATGTGGATGAAAATATAAGGTAAATCAGTTTTTATTAATCTTTTTTGACTCCTCAGACCTGTTCTGTAATCCAGTTGTAGATGCTATTGGAGAATCAAAATTTAAAATTACTGAATTAAAGATATACCTAATAAAAATCATTTTTACCTAAATTAGCTCAATTTTCTGGAGTGTAAAAATTTTCTATGGGACAATAGCCCTTGACTATGCTATGCTAAGCTGTGATGTAGTCATATGTCTATTATGCCAGTCAACAATGTATTAATTACTTATTATAATGCAGGAGTGACTTGAAGTACCTATTTCCTTTCTTTTACTTCATGCTTTTAATTCTTAGATTTAAAAATAATAATCATGATATATTTATTCTTGCTTGTTTAGGCTTTGTGTGAAAGACTTTAAATATGAAACTGTCTACACCATACTAAATTACTTCTACACAGGAAGATTGGAATGCTCTTCTTTTGATATCTCTATGGGTGAGTGTAGTAATGAATTGAAAATAGATAGCTAGTACAGTCCTGATATACCTAATGAACTTGCTAGTGACAGAATTATTCATTGATCTGTATTTTCTTGCAGTACAACATGATGTGGATGTTAGTTAAGTTAGGTATAATTTTACTGTAAACTATTATAACTAATATAATATTCTACAATAAACTATAGCTAGTAAAGATAAAGTTATTTAATTAAGGAAGGTTTCTGCTAGTTGGTTCATGAGAAAATACTCATTTTACATTGGACTTGAGTGCATATATTTAAGTTCATGCTAACTACCAAAATTTTATTGCCTTAAGTAAGCAGCACTTCTTCCAGAACTATAAAATTAAAATTTAATGAGACATTTAATTCAGGTGAGGTGACATAGAACATCTCTGGGGTGTAGTTAATTATATTTCTGATGACTCTTAGTTTCTTTTGGTAGCTTATAGCTGTCAACAATTTTTATCTGCATATAATCACTTATTATCCTAGAAATAAGAATGATACAAGCAGATATTTTCAATTGTTAAATAAAAGTGATTGATTCTTATAATTTTCTATTTCAATCTTAATTCAAATTATTAGAGTTGATTGAGCTAACTGAAATTTGGACAGAAGATGATTTACAAAATTTCTGCGTGGATGAAGCAATCCAAGGTTTATCTATGGAAAATGTACACCTTGCCATGGAAAAGGCACATAAACTGGAAATAAAGGTCAGTCAAAATTCCATCCTCCAAATAGATTATAAACAGTGAATTCTCCTGTAGCCTTGATATTTCATGAAAAGAATAAAAAATTCGATTTCTTTTATATCAATTTTCTTTTAAATTATTTTGTTTGAGTTTTGTCAATTTCTGAGATATGTAAAATCAAAAATTACATTCACCTTTTCTCTCTGTATGTTTTAGGGATTGAAGGAGGCATGCTGGTCTCTTAATCCAGATTTAAACTTTGTTAAATCTTAGATGAGCTCTCTAATAAGGCTTCTGAAGAATATATAACTGCTACTTGTTTCACAGCTTATGGATGTAATTTGTAATCACTGCATGAATTCTAAATCAGTAGAGTAGTTCCTTCCCTTCTGCATCCATGGGAAAGGTTATTACTGTGCATTCCACATCATAAAAAAGACATTAGAAAGACTATAGTCCTTCGAAATAGAGGTCTTAATTAAGGGATTAATTGGTGTTTTGGAATTTCATAGACCTTGTGTTTCTGTCGACCTTTAAGTAATACCACCTTTATTAGACAGATAATCCCTAAAAATAGATAGGTTTTTACATTTTCTTAGAATTAAAGATTTTCTTTTATATAAGTTTCTTAGAATTAAATATTTTTTTCTTTATCAATTTTCACTTCTCCATGGTGATTTAATTATGTAATATGTATACAAATTTCAATATGTATTCAAGTTTAAAGGTAATTGTTATTTTCCTTGTATTAAAAAATGAATAATTGATTTGTGAAAAATAAATAATTTTTGATGTAAATTAATTATTCTCCTTGTATATCTTATTTTACTTCAAAGTCTCAATGGAATTATTTTTGCAAATATGTGTATTGTTGTGTGTGCTCATGCTCTTTACTTTTTAGACTAACTTACTTTTACATTCCTTATGGATATGTTAAACTAAGATGCTAGTTATGAAAAATCACCAATTTACACATTCCATAGCTGGAGCAATGTCAAAACAGAATTGTTCTGGAGCTCTACTGGAATAGCGCTGGAAATTGTTTTTTTACATTTCCTGAAGGTTCCCTAAAACAGTACTTCCCAACAAAAGTGCTGCAGACCATCAGTGTTTTGTGTGTATACTCTTGGTGAGCCATGTATTAAGTAAAAGTGACATACATTTCTGATTCCACTAAACATGTAATATATTTTTGATTCAATAGGAAATTGTAGCAGATAGTAATAAAGTATTTTACTCTCAAGTTGGCGATTTCTTTTTCAATTTGAGTTTGCGTTAGAACTTACAAAAGCTTATACATCAGTAATGTATCTCTCCCCCATACTCACAGTCTGTGTATGAAATCTTTCATTGTAGAACATACAACTCAATTTTTGGTACATGATACAATGAGAACGTCAGGTTTGTGTAACACGGATTTACAGGAACATTTCAGGACACTTTCCTTGCACCAAAATAACAGACACGTGTCCGGCCGTTCAACTCAATGCGCCTTTGTTTATGCAATATTTGCAACTGAAAATCGAAGTTAGGCAACCATGCAACACACGTGCATTGCCATACATATAGCGGAATTTTCCACCTAGAAAAATGTTTATCTCGTTTTTTTCACAAGCAATTTAATTTTTCTGCTATTTAATTTCATCTTCTTATCTCCCAGACATTCTTTACCTTTCCCGTCAACATTTATTAAAATATACGTTAGGTAGGTACTCCAGTGTCTATTTTAATACTAATACACGTAGGTTATGGAGTCTCAGCCTTAACTACAANCACCTGTTGAAGCCCTGTCCATCCTCCACTGTTCCTTGTCATCCTTTTCTCTTACACATCTCTCTCCTCCAGGCTGGTGCTCTTCTTTTGTGTCTTTATGGCTGGTGGACAAACTGTTTGTAGTGTCTGCTGTTGCAATACTCTGGTTGGTTTTGTCCATCTTTGATCCTTCACCATCTGCTTCTGGGTCTTTGGGCTCATCATTGTTTTTAGATGCTCCATTTTGAGGTAAGCCTTCATCTCTACTAGATGGAGATATGGATAATTTTCCTGCAGTAGTCAAATTGTTCACATTTGGTTTGTCATTTGGCTTTGAAGATCCTGGGGAATTTAGATTCCCCAATTCGGATGTGAGATCTAAAACCATTCCTCCAATTCCTCCCAGACTAGTACTCCCTACACTGTTTTTCACAAGCCACGAAGTTGGTAGTAGAGAAATAGCCCGTTTTATTGTGACACTTTCAGTACAAATACTTCACTGGAAAACTCAGAATTTTTAATTGGCTGGATAGTGGATACTGTGATATAATATGAGATAATCATTACCAGTCATTTTTAATCCAACACTGGATGTAGGCCTTCCCAAGCGCTTTCCAATTCCCTCTATTCTGAGCTTCTTGTTGCCATGTTACCCCTAAGTACTTAAAAATTACAATCTGCTCATGTAAAAATAATTATACCAGCTGTCACAAATGTTTTGAAATAGAGCCTTATGGGGAAGCATGATAGGAAGGTTCTGATTTCCCAGAGAATATCTGTGTAACAGATGTTAACACGTTATATGTATCAAAATATAAGAGATTTAAAGATTTGTTATCTTTCCTCACTATCACCCCAATGCATTTTATATGAGGAACATTATCCACCAATCTAGTGTCGAACCTAGGTTCATTTTGGGAGATGCTTTTGCAGGATACGTTAGAGAATCACTTCCTCTAATGATAGCTTGAGTTTCAATTCTCTGTTTTAACAGGAAGTACTGAAAAAAATTACAAAAATCTGTGCAATGTATTCTTACAGGAAAAGTAACTTAATTGGGGCCCTGTAGAACTGAACCAATGATGTCTAGGACTGATACCCCTCTTTTCTTAGGGTTTCATGGTTGGGGTCTATACATCAAAAAATTGATGTGTCAGTGACTTTGGTATCTTTGATCTATATCTTCGTACTCTGGGTATATCTATATACCCAGAGAAATGTCTCTATGTGATAGATACCTATTATGCATAGATGCAATTAGGCTGAGGCGAAACCGGAGGTGTCTCATTTGATGTCTTCTTGCAGCCTGATGACTCACCAAGTAACAGGCGACCATACTGGAGCCAGTCACCATAATTGTGTCATTCATTCACATTGTTGAAATGTCTCTTTCAATGTTGAGTAGAAAAATGCTTCTGGCAGAAACTATTTCTTTGAAATAAGAACAATTGCTGAAGTTGTCATCATCTTGGGTGCACAATATTAATTGTGAGAGAAATGAATGCAGTGAATTTAATTTGTTGTACAAACAACTTTGGAAGTATGAAGACTAATTTTTTGGATTCTAACAAATGACTGAAAAATCTTTCATCATTACACAAAACCTGCTAAAACAAGCTACTAAATATAGAGTAAGCATATCCCAGAGAGCATCTCGTGGTAACCTTGAGGGGTAGTGCAGCTTCATATTGAATACTTTAGTTTTATTAAAATAAGTATTCAAGTACACAAGTTCTAGCATAAGATTTTAGAGGTCAATTTTTGGATTTTTAAAAAAAGTGAGGGTCTAACAGTTGAAACAAAAGGTTTATTCTTTATTTGTAATCCCAAAACTATGAAGAGAATGATGGACTCAGTGAAGTGTTTTTACATGTGAACTTTGTGCAAAGTCCACAGGAATTAAATGTGTGAGACTTTTTTTTTAGTTTTGCTTCTTTTGTCTGCTTCTGCATATGAATGATATTTTGAGGCTATTTTCATGTAAAGTTATCTTGATAATTTTGTTCTCACATTCTGTATATATGCTATATTTCATAAGTTATTCTGGAAGTAAATGTTTTCTGTTAATTTATTATATATTTTTGTTGTGTTGATAGTTTTTGGTTCCTTAAATTCCATGCAATAATCTAATGCAGTTGCTACAGGGTTCTATATTGTCATAAATCTGTCAAGTATCCTGCAAAAATTTTTTTTTTGCATGCAGATAGAATAATTAGACACAATGAAATGGTTTATTATGAATGAATCCGAAACCTCCATCCAATGTAATATATACAAAATATATTTAGCTATATGGAAAAAGTTTCCATAATATTTAGTTCCTATTAACTGACATCGTTGTGAAGACCTCATGAAGAATTAAATGTCAATAATGTCCATAAATCCAAAGAAATCCTTACCTAAATACACAGTCATGCCTAAGATCTTATAGCATATGAATATGTTGATTACAGTATGTCTTTTCATAACAATTTTTGTAATGGTGAAGAAACACCTGAAATTAAGATATTGAACTTATTTCACAAGTATTTTCCAATCACTCTCATTTTACATAGTGTGCATTTTGGTGCCTTAACAACAATATCACGGAGAAAAGGAAGGTGGGAAAAAATGGATTTAGCTTCAGCTTGGGCTAGTCTTTTTCTGCCGCTGTGCTGGCTGCTGCTTGGAACGGACGGTGCTTGGCACAGCTTCAACGGAAGACATTACCACCCTTGTTTCACTGCCTGTAATTGCATCACCTTTTATACTTGAATCCCCCCCTTCCTTCCTCCACCTAACTGTTATTGATGGCACTCTTATTTTTTTCTGCTTTCCTTTCTGCACTTTAGAATTTCCCTGTGCTGTTTTTTCACCCCTGGAAAATGGTTTCCTCTTCTCACTCCAGTCTCTTCTAATTTTTGATTTTATCAGAGAGTTCTCACTTCCCCTGTCAAAGCTCTCATCACCACTGGTAGAAGCACTACTAACACTTTCTTGCTCACGCATTACTCTTATCATATGAGGACTGCCTATTTCATTGATTTCTGTTGGCAGTCTAGATGCAACCTCACCACCTGTTGAAGCCCTGTCCATCCTCCACTGTTCCTTGTCATCCTTTTCTCTTACACATCTCTCTCCTCCAGGCTGGTGCTCTTCTTTTGTGTCTTTATGGCTGGTGGACAAACTGTTTGTAGTGTCTGCTGTTGCAATACTCTGGTTGGTTTTGTCCATCTTTGATCCTTCACCATCTGCTTCTGGGTCTTTGGGCTCATCATTGTTTTTAGATGCTCCATTTTGAGGTAAGCCTTCATCTCTACTAGATGGAGATATGGATAATTTTCCTGCAGTAGTCAAATTGTTCACATTTGGTTTGTCATTTGGCTTTGAAGATCCTGGGGAATTTAGATTCCCCAATTCTGATGTGAGATCTAAAACCATTCCTCCAATTCCTCCCAGACTAGTACTCCCTACACTGTTTTTCACAAGCTGTGGTCCTTCCTCTTCATCACCTTTACCTGCTGCCACCTATGATTAAAATATTGAGATTTTATTGTGTTTATTATCAATATTATTGATTCATCTTAAACAATGGTTACATCTGAGATATATTAGAGGTTCAAAAATGCTCTGTAAGCCATATTTCAGCAAGTTGAACTCACACTAAGAGACAAACGGGAAGCTTCAGATTACCGAATTCAAATCAGTAATCTGGAGCTTCTCGTTTGTCTCTTAGCATGAGTTTCACTTGCCAAAATATGGAGAAAACAGAGTATTAATATTCTCTCAGGAAGGGAGGTTCTAAATCTTAAAAAGCAGTTGGTATGAGTAACACTTCTAAGAAAGTGCATCCATGCCATATATTTCTGTAATCATGTAAGAATAATTAAATCTACTCATTAATAGTTTGTAAAGAAACATTAAGGTGTACAAGGAATATCCTATTTTTACATTATGCATAAATGAACACAGTCCTGTGCATAATCTCAACTGCATAAATATAAAGGAAGCCTTCCCAATTCAATAATACAAAGAGCCAAATATGCTGTAGATTATAGTGCTATTTTAATTTATCTGGAATTATTTGTATTATTTAATTAATATATAAATAATTTATATATTATTATCCCAAAAGTGACAATTTCTTCAGTTCAGGAATATATCTGAAGGGAAACTTCAGGTTTATTTAATTTGAAGAAGTAGGGACAACAACCTCTAAATAAACCTCTGCTTCAGTATGAATTATTATGAATTTCAGTTCACAAAATGAGCTACACAGAATGATTCTCATGTACTCTGTGATTTAAGAAAGAAATCTCCAAATTGAGCTGAAATACTCACCACTTTCAAAATTGTGTCTGAGTCTTGAAGAGCCTGCTTTGCTAAATATCTCTCTCTCTTAATCTTCAACTCAAGACTCTCAGGAATGTCAGGAACTAGGATGTCAATGAGATGACACACTCCAAATACAACATGCTGAAAAATAATTAAATACATGTATTGAAATGAAAAAAAATTCAGTATTAACCCTTTAGCTGTGGGAAACATACTTGTACGTTCTCCTAAGAGAACTGCAGGAAAAACTTTTTACTACATTTGACCTGCTCTTTCTTCCCCATTCTTGTCCTTTCTCAATTTTATGGCTCTGCCTCTCTATGAGACGCTCAAAGACTCACTCCTCTCTATTGTTCTAGATTGGGAAAAATCCAAGGGATTTTGCTCCTCAGGGTAAATCCAAATTTGGTAATGCATACCCTCTCCTATATTTTTCTTCACTCTACTCTGAGTTTTGGCTGCGTTTCAGTGTGTTCTACACATAGAGTAAATATGGTTCCACATGGTCAATTTATTTGCAATTATCATTGTTTAAATAAGTATAGTTTTATATAAATCAAGATACTATGGATAGAGGAAGCTAAATTCCTCAATCTAAGAGGAGAAAAATATCTGCATATGATGTAGTTATGAAAATATTGTTTCATTCCAACTGAGATCTCTGATGTTCTTCTTTGATTTTGGAATAGCGGATTTAGGACATAAGTAATAATTGATAAAAATCGAGATATCTGTGAAGTGTTTGGTATCAAAATTATCAGCAAAGTGCAAGGAAAGTAAATTTTGACTGCTTATTCAATAGAAGTTTCTTATTAAATATATTATATATCATAGCAA
>KZ312450.1:512449-531405 GCA_000376725.2 Ladona fulva | reverse complement strand
AAAGACCGTGTTTCTTGAAAGGTAGACCTAAATATATCGGTTCAAAGAAAACCGCAACTTATTCCCGATTTTTTCGAAAGTATCACTTTCCTATTTTTCCTTCGATTACGATATTATTTAACATTGATTAAATTGCACCATGCTGTGCGGAATTACTTTTGCTGTGTGATAAAAGTATTAAAAATTAATTTTTGCCAACTGTCCAAATTGGCAACACCGCACGCCGATCTCCCATAAGAAATGCACGGGGCCATAAGAAATCCATTGTGTCTTCATGATGTTGGACAGAGAATAATGGACACATCTAATCTAATCCTATCCAGAAATCAATTTCAATTACTTAACTGAGATTGTTTAAACCTCAAATAATTTCTTCCTGAAAATCAGAATTATTTTTGTGGATTTCTTTGGTGGAATGACCTGTAGTGTTCATGACAGTTTACAGTTACTATTGGAGAATACCTTGTTCAAACAAGATTTGTCCTCCCCAACAATCGATTGGGTAAAAGACTGCAATGTATGGTCTACAGATTATGAGCTGTTTTCATTTCATTTCATTTTCTCTGTCCATTTCAACAGTTTAAGTTTTTTGCTCTTTGTTTCCTTATGATAGTTAGGTTTGGAGGAGTGCAAGGGATAGTGATTCATAATACATAGCTAACTCCAGTTCAAAATCAACCTCAACCTTCACAAGGAGCACTCTGATTTATCAATTGAGGCTATGATGACCCACTTATGTTTATGTAAACAAGTTATCTTGTAGTGAAATTCTAATGAAAGCGATGTGATTACATTTGAGAAATTGGATAAAACTTGGCTGAAAAATGGATTCTTAAAAGATGAAAAATTTTAGGTAAAAAAATTATAAATAGTGAAAGAAAAAAAGATTCCAATTGCTGGCTGCAAACCACCTACCACCATGCGCACTGAACAGCTGAAAAACTTGGGGCCAAATATTTTACCAACTCCATCACCATAGCTGATGATGAGAATGTGTTCAGTCAAATAGTCATTGAAAGGTAATTGGGGTTTTTAGGTAGAATTTCTAAACAGTCATATCTCCTAAACATGTGGAGAAAAAAATGCTTAAAAAATACAGTATCACTAATTTCCATTGCCTATCACCTTAAATTAATCTTGTTCCAAAGTCACAAAGCAAGCAAAATATCACTCCTTGTCAGTTAAAAGTTTCATGTTCCTTCTCAAATTCAAATTACTACTTGATTAATTCTAATTACTACCTTGTTATTCTGCATAGCCTCAAATCACTTTAATATGTTCAATTCAGAGATTTTATGACAGTGAAATGTGAAAGAAGGTGAGCATAAGTTAAAGCTCAAGTCAAGTTCTTTTATAAAAAGCTATTAGCTAATTTTATTACATTGCTAATTACTGCTAGATGGGCTAGCATCCTCAGGATTTTAAACCAAATTCCAATGTTTTCTGCTCTCTCAGCCACAGATCGCCTTGTTTCACATACAAACTTGTGAGCATCTAGTCGAATCTCAACCCAATTATTCAGAAGTGCAAACAGAGGAGCTAATGGGAAGGCAGCAACGAAAATAGTGATGAAACCAAACTGAAGCACTGTAAATCAGAATGAGAAATATATTACTATTAATAAGAATACATTAATGAGCTTTACTGATGTATTATTCATGAGAAAATGAAGCTTGTCATCTTTGGATAATCAAAATTTTCAAATACGAGTTCGCTTTCTTTTACGCTCATGAATAATTCTTGCTCCAAATATGTTAACAATTTTCTTACAATGAAAATGCAAAATTTTCATTAAAATGCTATGACAATGCCTTCCATTAGTTACCATTTATAGTTCAATAAGTCAGGAAAAAATCTTAAGCTAAAACCATCATAAAATTAAATCTAGAATTATCAGTTTAATATTTAACTAAAAAATGACTTTCACATTCCATGATAAGAATTTCCATTCTTGTGATTATTTTTAAAATTTCGGAAAAAGTAATGAGCAAGATTTCTAATAAAACAATGATTTAAACTTTAAGTATTTTAAATTGTTTTTGCAAGTCAATGTTTATTTTAAATAATTACCCATCTCTAGATATTCTTGAAAAAGTCCTTCATTTGCAATTAGTTGATAGTCCTGTTCCCAGCGAGTTCTTGCTTCTTTTGGAAGATGTACTTTTTTCTTGTGCCACCAAGCTTTCATCTTAGGTACCAGAATTTCTTGTGCATTATTGATCATCTGCTTTCCAATCATAATCACAGCCAACTGCTGAGCCAGTTCAATGAGGCAACCTCCAGCACTGCACTGAATTTAACAAAATGAAGAAATTCGATGAGTTGATGATTCTTTGTGATTTTCAAAACCATTATTATGAAACTATTATTTAATCACTAAAATTCTGGTAGATAAACGTCTTTCAATTCCAAGTTGTATAACACTCGTCCCAAGAGAGATGATTATTAAATATCTTTTCATCAAACAATAAAGAAAATTGATGCCATCAACTGAGGTTTTTGAATGTACAACTACCAGTCCTAGAGTTTTACTATCTCATAGATATTAAACATTTCTTAAAATTAATCATAACTATGGTCTTTAGAAGTGCGAAGTCATTTTCTAAATTGGAAATAATATTAGTTAGGGGGTGGAAATAGAAGAATATCTCAGCCAAGAGTTTCACCTACACCTCCCATTTTTTATGGATGGATATAGTGCATTAAGGAAAATGTTTTTTGAGAGGTGGGTTTTCAATCTTGTAATATACCTTATGTAAATTTATTTGTGATCACACTATTGCTGCCACTCTTTAAATACCTAAGAACGCAATATATTCTCATGATTTTCAAATGACCAAATTTAAGAGAGAAAAGTCCTTAGGCTATTCTACTGCTATTGGTAGTAAGGTAGTAAGCCCACCTCCCAATTTCAAATAGATATTTGTATAGCTAAAGGGAAGTAATTGAAATGTTGTTCAGAGGATAGAGTACCTTATAACAGCATGCTTAAGAAAGACAAATGAATGCTTCAAAAGTATCATAAACTAGACTTGAGGGTACCCAGATTTTATGACCATAGGCCTGTTTAGTCTATAGGGAAGAATGGCCAGATTTACACCCAGCTTTGTCCTTACAGATGAGCAATGATATTAACTACTTACATCTTCATTTCTCAAGCTTAAGATGTGAGTATAATGTCCTGGATATCCAACAAAACGTCCTTTAAAGAAAGCAATGTAAAAAATCGAAGAATAGAAATTGACAAACTGAAAAATGAATACTTTGAAGGTCAGGTTGTCATCAAATTCTGTTTGAGTTCTATGCATCTCTGAAATGAAGAGACATGAATATGTCAATAAATGTAAGTTCTTGAACAAAGGTAAAATATAAAAATATTTTTTTATTTGGTTTATATAACATAGAATGGGCTTTTTTCTAAAGAAATTAGTCATTTTAATTAGGACTATTTCAAAGATCAGCATCAACATTTGCATCAAAGCTGGAATAGGAGTAGAGAACCCTAGCATAGACCACAAAGAGATATTTAATCCATTATTATGGATGGACTAGAGATATACTATTAAAAATCTTAAGTATTTTCATCAAAATATTTGTGAATTTCTTAAATTGGTTCTTTTCTTTATTCTTGTGGTTATCATCTGTTACATTTTATGGAGTTTGTGCTAGATAAAGTAATATTAGGAGTAGAAAAATAAATTTAAAACTCTTCAACTCACCCCATGTAGTCAGCCTAAGAGCCAAATTCTCATACACACGACTCATAGCCATAATTAAACAAAGGTTGACACAGGCTCCAGTGATATTTGCAATTGACTGTGCCTGAGCTCGGAATGTTGCGTTCTGGAAAAGTGGAATGGAAACCAATACCCGGTAGATGATGACAGCAACTATGAATATCATCACCAGGCTCATCTGTTTTTGAAGAAGGTAAAATAAAAAGATATACATATCAGAAGTCCAGAGCTTGTAAAGTTAACATTAAAATTTAACATCTCTTATGAGAAATTCACATTGAATAATACTAATGACCAATAATTTAGATTGATTAGTACTTCAGGAAATCAAGTATCAAATATTAGCTCATTGGCATGTTTCCCCAAAAAAAGCTTAAGTGAGCTAAGGAAATAGAGTAAAGTATAGAAATTTAGCATATTTACTCAAGTAAATATACATTTACTTGAATAAATATGGAAGTAACCTAGTGTCACCCACTGTAAATACCACCAGGCATGTCCCTCAAAGGGATGTTACACTAGGACTTCAGTTTTTACATGACATAGTCCACAGTCAATTATCTCATGGAGGCAACCAGTTTTCAAAGCAGTGTAAAGGAGAATATGTTACTATATACCAATTACTATACTTATTAATATCCAAAACCTCCGTGCAATTGAGGAGCAGTCATGACTTTCCTATAGAATTGCCACAACTCAACCATGGAGATTGAAAGAGATACTTAGCCTGCTTTGTTACATTTTAAATATCTGTAATGGTTCTTAAAATTTTCAGTGCATTATATATGAAATTCATTAAAGGTTTTAGTTGCTAAATGATGAAACATGCAGTGTTTTATGGTAATGGTATAAAAATTGAAGTTAAAAGGAAAGTTGTGCAAAAAAGTGGAATTCTCACCATAAGAAAAATTATGCCTATTCCAGCAGCTATTCTTTTATGTCTCAATCTTGCTGGGAAAGATGGCTCTCTAACTCCGGTGACTGGGTTTCTTTCAAGAAATGGAGCCCTAGCAGCAAATTCAGGTCGAGGTCTTTGCTCTTCTTCTTGAAAGCCAGTGCAATCCCAATGGTGGGCCAGGCTGGCTGACTTTCTCTTCCAGTACTCCAAAAATGTGACCGCTATAAGAAGACCCAAGGCTAATTCATGTCTGTTTTTATGTTCAAGCAGTTGGCATCTCACACTATTGTGTTTACTTTAATTTGATATTTTATTGGAATTTATTTGAATTATTAAAAATAGCAAATAACCATACTGAAGTGAATTTGATTGAATTACAGTAAATACAAGGTACTGATGCCATCTACTTGGAGGTAATTTGCCCAGTATATGAGGTTATGCATTTACAGGTTAAAACAGGGTATAAATGTATATGCATACAGAGATATATAGATAACTCTCATCAAGGGCTTTTGGTACCCTCAGTGAAGTAACTTATAATCACGTAATTAAATACAACATGAGCTAGCAATTTTGGAAAGGTATTTACAAGAAGAGAAAGTGAATTTTTTGGGCTTCTCTGAAGAAATTTTAAAATTTCTCTCTTTGCATACTTTATGGATGGTGGTGTTCCATGAAATTTTTTAACTCCAGTTAACACTAACCATCCTTTTAAATGTCAGCGAGTTTTACAAAGGAAAAAAATATTTCCTCCTATTCCATATTTAAGGTAGCGACTTAAAATTTGTGAGGATCCCTTTAAAAGAAGGAAAATTTCATGACATTTAGTTCCAATGAAATGAAAGTTCCATTTTGCTCCTTGTGTATGAGTCTCTGTCACCTTCCCCTTATCACAGCCTTATTTATATATAATATGCTGTTGTGAAACTTTAGCCAAGAATCTGTGGAGAGGCTATTCGAAGTGTCTATATGGTTTTAGTAGTCAATAATACTTAATTTGTTTAAAACAAGGGACAAGGGAAGTTGTAAGTGCTCTTTTACTCAAAACTAAACTATAATTAATTTTGCTTCAACTCCAATTACTATTGAGTTGTTAAATTTTGGTTTGAAATTCACTCATGTGCAACCAAATTTATCATTTGATATCTACTTGGCAGATATAATACATGTTATGAATTTGAGAACTATTTTTGCATATAAGAATGATATTCAAAATACCTAACAACTAGAACAACATTTTTAACACCTCAAGAGTTTGCAGAAATTTTTGTAACAGGCAAAAGTTTCTTAAAATGTACATACATACTATAAAATGATTAATAACAGCACAAATTTATTAATACAAAATTCATGATTTGCTTGTCTACTCTATGTGATATGAAGAAGATTTAGAAAATAATGAAAGGGTATAATAAACATGAAAATTGAAAATAATGTCAAAATTTCTCCTAGGAAAAGTAAAAGCTACTCACAGATCATTAGTGGCCCATGGACCACCAGCTAGTGACTGCTATTATATGTCATATCTCTAAACAAGAATTAGAGGTACAGTAGAATAGCTTAGAATTCAGAATTCCTATTTATATGGCAAAGACAGCATTCATCAAGATGAAAAGGTTATTGACAAGCAAGTTTGATATGAAATTGAAAAAGAGGTTGATGAAATGCTACGTTTGGAATGTGTTTTTGTATGGATCTCAAACGTGGATGATTAGGAAAGTGGACAGGAAGAGAATAGAGGTTTTTGAAATGTGGACATGGAGAAAAATGGAAGGTATAATTTGGAGTGATAAAGTAAGGAATGAGGAGGTCCTGCAGTGTGTGGGAGAAGACAGAATATTGATGGATATTATTAAGAAACAGCAGAGAAACTGGATTTGACACTTCCTAAGGCATGAAGGACTTGAAAATGGCAGTAGAGGGAGTGGTGGAGGGAAAGATGAAGAGAGGGAGAAGGAGAAGAAAGCTTTTGGATGAAGTAAAAGGAAGAGAAGAATACGCAAAATTTAAAGCTAAAGCCTTGGGAAGGAAATTATTTTAAAACCAATGACGCCAAGGACCTGCCATTTGGCAGAAAACCAATGATGATTTATACTACCATGTCTATTATCTCATGTCTTCACCTCAATCAGTGTTTGAATATCATACAAATCAATGTATATGCAAAAGCAAGAAAATTTGCTCACCCTTTGTTATAACAGAGCAGTTTATTAGAAATAGTCTAACCTCTTCCATAAGGTTAGGATAAACAAACAAAAACGTACCCCAGAAGGAAACAAACACAGCATAGAAGACAGTCCCTTTACTGATACATAAAAGATCATCTGTACTTGAATCAAAGGAATTTTTTCATAAACTCTTGTTAAATACTTTAAGAATGAGGAAAATAGTAACAGGAATATTTGTAATCTAAAATATTATTCTAGAACTCTGTTAAATGAAATCCAGAAACCCCTCTTCTCTTGATTTATTACATGAAAAATCTTACCTCAAAAATTATGACAAAGGCAAATCGAACAGCTAGTAGTCTCCAATAAAATGGAGTATGATTGCCTTCACGATCTCTCAGTCCACGATACCGGCAATCCTCTGAGAGTGTCCCATTTGGAGCATGGGCCAGAGAGAAGTTTATGTAGCCTTTGAGATCCCATTCATACTACCCTTGTTTCACTGCCTGTAATTGCATCACCTTTNCAATTGAGGAGCAGTCATGACTTTCCTATAGAATTGCCACAACTCAACCATGGAGATTGAAAGAGATACTTAGCCTGCTTTGTTACATTTTAAATATCTGTAATGGTTCTTAAAATTTTCAGTGCATTATATATGAAATGCATTAAAGGTTTTAGTTGCCAAATGATGAAAAATGCAGTGTTTTATGGTAATGGTATAAAAATTGAAGTTAAAAGGAAAGTTGTGCAAAAAAGTGGAATTCTCACCATAAGAAAAATTATGCCTATTCCAGCAGCTATTCTTTTATGTCTCAATCTTGCTGGGAAAGATGGCTCTCTAACTCCGGTGACTGGGTTTCTTTCAAGAAATGGAGCCCTAGCAGCAAATTCAGGTCGAGGTCTTTGCTCTTCTTCTTGAAAGCCAGTGCAATCCCAATGGTGGGCCAGGCTGGCTGACTTTCTCTTCCAGTACTCCAAAAATGTGACCGCTATAAGAAGACCCAAGGCTAATTCATGTCTGTTTTTATGTTCAAGCAGTTGGCATCTCACACTATTGTGTTTACTTTAATTTGATATTTTATTGGAATTTATTTGAATTATTAAAAATAGCAAATAACCATACTGAAGTGAATTTGATTGAATTACAGTAAATATAAGGTACTGATGCCATCTACTTGGAGGTAATTTGCCCAGTATATGAGGTTATGCATTTACAGGTTAAAACAGGGTATAGATGTATATGCATACAGAGATATATAGATAACTCTCATCAAGGGCTTTTGGTACCCTCAGTGAAGTAACTTATAATCACGTAATTAAATACAACATGAGCTAGCAATTTTGGAAAGGTATTTACAAGAAGAGAAAGTGAATTTTTTGGGCTTCTCTGAAGAAATTTTAAAATTTCTCTCTTTGCATACTTTATGGATGGTGGTCTTCCATGAAATTTTTTAACTCCAGTTAACACTAACCATCCTTTTACATGTCAGTGAGTTTTACAAAGGAAAAAAATATTTCCTCCTATTCCATATTTAAGGTAGCGACTTAAAATTTGTGAGGATCCCTTTAAAAGAAGGAAAATTTCATGACATTTAGTTCCAATGAAATGAAAGTTCCATTTTGCTCCTTGTGTATGAGTCTCTGTCACCTTCCCCTTATCACAGCCTTATTTATATATAATATGCTGTTGTGAAACTTTAGCCAAGAATCTGTGGAGAGGCTATTCGAAGTGTCTATATGGTTTTAGTAGTCAATAATACTTAATTTGTTTAAAACAAGGGACAAGGGAAGTTGTAAGTGCTCTTTTACTCAAAACTAAACTATAATTAATTTTGCTTCAACTCCAATTACTATTGAGTTGTTAAATTTTGGTTTGAAATTCACTCATGTGCAACCAAATTTATCATTTGATATCTACTTGGCAGATATAATACATGTTATGAATTTGAGAACTATTTTTGCATATAAGAATGATATTCAAAATACCTAACAATTAGAACAACATTTTTAACACCTCAAGAGTTTGCAGAAATTTTTGTAACAGGCAAAAGTTTCTTAAAATATACATACATACTAACATATATAAAATGATTAATAACAGCACAAATTTATTAATACAAAATTCATGATTTGCTTGTCTACTCTATGTGATATGAAGAAGATTTAGAAAATAATGAAAGGGTATAATAAACATGAAAATTGAAAATAATGTCAAAATTTCTCCTAGGAAAAGTAAAAGCTACTCACAGATCATTAGTGGCCCATGGACCACCAGCTAGTGACTGCTATTATATGTCATATCTCTAAACAAGAATTAGAGGTACAGTAGAATAGCTTAGAATTCAGAATTCCTATTTATATGGCAAAGACAGCATTCATCAAGATGAAAAGGTTATTGACAAGCAAGTTTGATATGAAATTGAAAAAGAGGTTGATGAAATGCTACATTTGGAATGTGTTTTTGTATGGATCTCAAACGTGGATGATTAGGAAAGTGGACAGGAAGAGAATAGAGGTTTTTGAAATGTGGACATGGAGAAAAATGGAAGGTATAATTTGGAGTGATAAAGTAAGGAATGAGGAGGTCCTGCAGTGTGTGGGAGAAGACAGAATATTGATGGATATTATTAAGAAACAGCAGAGAAACTGGATTTGACACTTCCTAAGGCATGAAGGACTTGAAAATGGCAGTAGAGGGAGTGGTGGAGGGAAAGATGAAGAGAGGGAGAAGGAGAAGAAAGCTTTTGGATGAAGTAAAAGGAAGAGAAGAATACGCAAAATTTAAAGCTAAAGCCTTGGGAAGGAAATTATTTTAAAACCAATGACGCCAAGGACCTGCCATTTGGCAGAAAACCAATGATGATTTATACTACCATGTCTATTATCTCATGTCTTCACCTCAATCAGTGTTTGAATATCATACAAATCAATGTATATGCAAAAGCAAGAAAATTTGCTCACCCTTTGTTATAACAGAGCAGTTTATTAGAAATAGTCTAACCTCTTCCATAAGGTTAGGATAAACAAACAAAAACGTACCCCAGAAGGAAACAAACACAGCATAGAAGACAGTCCCTGGGTGATCAAATAAATAAGCTACTTGTGCATAGCCACAAACATCTGAAAGATCCCAAGTTTGGCAACCGATTTCCTCATCGCATAAAGGACACATGCGATAGTTCCCTGAGCACACTTCTTGGGCTGGGCGATTCCAACCCATTGTAGCTACACCATAGAGAAAAACTAGAAGGCCCACGATTGCAGCAGGCATCAGCCATCCTGTGTAAAAACCTGTGATGAGGGACACACAAATGAAATTTCTGTTAGCATGAAATGAACAGTAAAATCTTTTGAATTTGATCAGTTTCAGCATTGAAATCAATTCATTGAGAGAGTGTTTATAACTAAATGCTTTATGTAAGTCACTCATCAGATATTTCTATGCAATAGTAGGTAGAAATTAAAGTAACAAACATCTTTTCTTTAGAAAACTTGAGATCCTAAAAGCATGAAGAAGCCTGAGATATTTGTACAAAATTTAAGATTTGCAATAGGTTATTCATGAACAAGACAAAATGTTTGTCTATCAGCTACTTCACAGGCTTCAGTTTTCTCTTTAGGAGGTCACTGATAACACTTAATGAGGATAAATTTCTCATTGTGTCCCTACTCACCAAGCCAGGCAAAGTAAATGGCAGTTTTTTCACCAAAGTAAGCCCGAATGTGATCCAATGGTTGGTATTTATACCACATCCCCCACCGGGCCCAGTATTCATACAAGACTTGTCGAGGGTTTAGATTCTCTTGGCGATTACCCTCTGCCCTTATTGTCTTTTTTCCTTTTCTTTTATCACATACTTTAGCTTCTTTTGGAATTTGATATGGGCCCTGAAAACAAACAAAATAATATTTTAGCCATGCATGAAGTTTGTGGAAAGATGAAATTTAATTATGGAAATTATCTCTACATTTTAAAAGAAAGTTGTGCAAAAAAGTGGAATTCTCACCATAAGAAAAATTATGCCTATTCCAGCAGCTATTCTTTTATGTCTCAATCTTGCTGGGAAAGATGGCTCTCTAACTCCGGTGACTGGGTTTCTTTCAAGAAATGGAGCCCTAGCAGCAAATTCAGGTCGAGGTCTTTGCTCTTCTTCTTGAAAGCCAGTGCAATCCCAATGGTGGGCCAGGCTGGCTGACTTTCTCTTCCAGTACTCCAAAAATGTGACCGCTATAAGAAGACCCAAGGCTAATTCATGTCTGTTTTTATGTTCAAGCAGTTGGCATCTCACACTATTGTGTTTACTTTAATTTGATATTTTATTGGAATTTATTTGAATTATTAAAAATAGCAAATAACCATACTGAAGTGAATTTGATTGAATTACAGTAAATACAAGGTACTGATGCCATCTACTTGGAGGTAATTTGCCCAGTATATGAGGTTATGCATTTACAGGTTAAAACAGGGTATAAATGTATATGCATACAGAGATATATAGATAACTCTCATCAAGGGCTTTTGGTACCCTCAGTGAAGTAACTTATAATCACGTAATTAAATACAACATGAGCTAGCAATTTTGGAAAGGTATTTACAAGAAGAGAAAGTGAATTTTTTGGGCTTCTCTGAAGAAATTTTAAAATTTCTCTCTTTGCATACTTTATGGATGGTGGTGTTCCATGAAATTTTTTAACTCCAGTTAACACTAACCATCCTTTTAAATGTCAGCGAGTTTTACAAAGGAAAAAAATATTTCCTCCTATTCCATATTTAAGGTAGCGACTTAAAATTTGTGAGGATCCCTTTAAAAGAAGGAAAATTTCATGACATTTAGTTCCAATGAAATGAAAGTTCCATTTTGCTCCTTGTGTATGAGTCTCTGTCACCTTCCCCTTATCACAGCCTTATTTATATATAATATGCTGTTGTGAAACTTTAGCCAAGAATCTGTGGAGAGGCTATTCGAAGTGTCTATATGGTTTTAGTAGTCAATAATACTTAATTTGTTTAAAACAAGGGACAAGGGAAGTTGTAAGTGCTCTTTTACTCAAAACTAAACTATAATTAATTTTGCTTCAACTCCAATTACTATTGAGTTGTTAAATTTTGGTTTGAAATTCACTCATGTGCAACCAAATTTATCATTTGATATCTACTTGGCAGATATAATACATGTTATGAATTTGAGAACTATTTTTGCATATAAGAATGATATTCAAAATACCTAACAACTAGAACAACATTTTTAACACCTCAAGAGTTTGCAGAAATTTTTGTAACAGGCAAAAGTTTCTTAAAATGTACATACATACTATAAAATGATTAATAACAGCACAAATTTATTAATACAAAATTCATGATTTGCTTGTCTACTCTATGTGATATGAAGAAGATTTAGAAAATAATGAAAGGGTATAATAAACATGAAAATTGAAAATAATGTCAAAATTTCTCCTAGGAAAAGTAAAAGCTACTCACAGATCATTAGTGGCCCATGGACCACCAGCTAGTGACTGCTATTATATGTCATATCTCTAAACAAGAATTAGAGGTACAGTAGAATAGCTTAGAATTCAGAATTCCTATTTATATGGCAAAGACAGCATTCATCAAGATGAAAAGGTTATTGACAAGCAAGTTTGATATGAAATTGAAAAAGAGGTTGATGAAATGCTACGTTTGGAATGTGTTTTTGTATGGATCTCAAACGTGGATGATTAGGAAAGTGGACAGGAAGAGAATAGAGGTTTTTGAAATGTGGACATGGAGAAAAATGGAAGGTATAATTTGGAGTGATAAAGTAAGGAATGAGGAGGTCCTGCAGTGTGTGGGAGAAGACAGAATATTGATGGATATTATTAAGAAACAGCAGAGAAACTGGATTTGACACTTCCTAAGGTATGAAGGACTTGAAAATGGCAGTAGAGGGAGTGGTGGAGGGAAAGATGAAGAGAGGGAGAAGGAGAAGAAAGCTTTTGGATGAAGTAAAAGGAAGAGANGAATCGTGGGGAACCTCGTTCAACTGTTTAAAGGGACGTTGGTTCATATGGTGGTTTGTTGGGATAGTTGTTTAATGGATAAACATTCAAATACGGCAGTCATTAAACTAAATTACTGGAAAAGTATCGATGTAGTATTTAAATTTAACTCTTCGTCTTGTGGCTAGTGGTAGTTTCCGTGATCAATGCGGGAATCGAACCCCGAACCGCTTTCACGGAAGTCGAACGCGTTACGCTACCCGGAGGCCCTTTGCTGAATTTGGAATAAAACAATTGTCAAGAGCGCTTTAGATTATCGAGTCTACTAGACCACAGTAGTTTGGAAGCTCCAAAAAAATAGAATCGAAATACAAAGTTGAAATAGACTTGTTAATTTGTGGAAATTGTGTGTTTATCGGCAGAGCGACAGAGTTGGACGATTCGGGAACGTTGTAAAAATTCAATTAAAAATAACCAGTTATCCGTAGTTGAAAATTCCAAGGATCTGAATCAAAGATAGAGGAGGCATATACTCAAACGTATTGGTATAAGAGGTTAAAATAGGAGTTGAAAACATAGAAGGGTGGAGATCCACGTATAGCAGGTAGTGGTGGAGCAACCCAAAGGTGGAGTACATGTGATGATGGAAACTTATACTCCTTCAATCCCAAGGAGAAACGTAGTGATTATAAAGGCATTAATGTTAAGGGAATAAGCGTCACAAACTGTGGTAAGAGCAGAGCTGTGATTAGCGTAGGCTTTATCATATCACTTACGTCATGGAGCGGAAATGCGGAGGAGAACGTTCCCTCTTCAACCAGCCTCTGAATTCCCACCTCTCCTTTGCTCCTTCGACCGAATGTGCATGTGGACAAGATTTCCTGCAGGATTCGACTCCTTTGTACGTTAGTGAAGTATCCATCCCTGTCCTCGCTTCCCAGGAATCTGCAAGACGAAAATGATTTCTCAGTCCAGATCACTCACATGACCATAATCAAACTTTTTATTCGTTCACTTTGTATTAAGTAGTTATAAGGCACAAAGTATCGCGTTAATTTTACGTTTATTTCAAGAGATATAAAATGCCAAACTTTAAATTTTTTTCGAGCCTTAATGAAGTTTGTGGAAAGATGAAATTTAATTATGGAAATTATCTCTAGACTTAAATTGAGCTGTACAAATAAATTTTACAAACCAGAGGTTGCAGAAAAACATATTATGTATTTATTTTATATTTATATTCTAACAGCAAACTCTCAGGGATTTTAATTTATTTATATCATGGATTTCATATTCATGGGAGCCCCCTGAGCACTATGAACTTCATTTTCTCTGAGAAACCTTCGTTTAAACTACTCCAATGTAGAAAATAAAAGGTGGAACACTGCTGTTAATGAATTAGGGGTTTAAAAACACTTTGTAAGCTGTATTTCAGAAGGTAGAACTTGCATTAAGAGACAAATGTGAAACTCCGGATTACGGATTCTGGGTAGTTCCAATGAAAAAATACATTTCAGAGACAATGCCTCCATCATCAGGGAGGGCCTAAATTCTTATTGTGGAGCCCCCCTGATGATGCAGGCATTGTCCATTGGGACTTCCTAGAAATAGGTAATCCGGAGCTTCCCGTTTGTCTCTTGACACAACTTCTGCCTTCCGAAATACAGCTTAAGGAGTGTATCTAAACCTCTAATACTCCGATGTGATTTGTGCTTCTGAATGCAGATTCAAACAATATCTAGTGAATTAGAAAAGGGAAATTCTTGGAGTGTTATATAGAAGAATAGACTTTTCATAGTGAAAAACTCAAACAAGATTAAAGCCGTCTGAGCAGAGCATCCAAAAAAATGCCATACCACTCACCACATGTAGAACTTTTGGAAATTAAAGGCTAATTTTATAATTTACGAACAATATTTGATAATGTGATGTATTTCATTAACTAACTTATTGTAAATTGGAATAAAATGAGGGGTTGATACTCGTTAAATGTCTCTTCAAGAACTAACTTTTTATTACTACTTTTTCAACTAAAGACCTATTGATTATCAATATATTATAAGTACCAATACTCAAAGTGGGCCGCATGTGGACCGCAGACCGTGTGTTGCGCAGACCTAGCCTAGATGGTTAATAGCTGAATATTTAGCCAATTTTTAGTTTTATTAACATTATTCATTCGCATCTACTTTCGCCTAATTATCATTATCATCAATTTAAGGACACTATTTCTTTATATGTTTGTATGATCTTTTCACGTGACTCAAAATTTTTTCTCTGATACCTGTCTTTTGCTCATTCTCTCATCGGGCATATTTCGCCTCCCCTGAGTGCGGCAGTTAAAACTGTATTAATTCTATTACAGTTGCTATTCTATTTAAATTGTTTAACGAATCACCTGGTGCCAATGCAATTTGTTGCTGTCTCCATCTTCGTTATTGTTAATGCAGTTCGTCAAATAATCAACTTTATCTGTTTTTTGTTGTATATAACATTATTATTGCTACCACTTCCATGGAAATGTAGGAACTTACCTACAGAAATTTTGGAATACAAACAACATGGCATATGATAAGTCATGCAGTAGCTAGAAGCGAGAAAAGTTAGTCGAAAAACCGAAAATATGTTTACATCGCAGAATCGTGGGGAACCTCGTTCAACTGTTTAAAGGGACGTTGGTTCATATGGTGGTTTGTTGGGATAGTTGTTTAATGGATAAACATTCAAATACGGCAGTCATTAAACTAAATTACTGGAAAAGTATCGATGTAGTATTTAAATTTAACTCTTCGTCTTGTGGCTAGTGGTAGTTTCCGTGATCAATGCGGGAATCGAACCCCGAACCGCTTTCACGGAAGTCGAACGCGTTACGCTACCCGGAGGCCCTTTGCTGAATTTGGAATAAAACAATTGTCAAGAGCGCTTTAGATTATCGAGTCTACTAGACCACAGTAGTTTGGAAGCTCCAAAAAAATAGAATCGAAATACAAAGTTGAAATAGACTTGTTAATTTGTGGAAATTGTGTGTTTATCGGCAGAGCGACAGAGTTGGACGATTCGGGAACGTTGTAAAAATTCAATTAAAAATAACCAGTTATCCGTAGTTGAAAATTCCAAGGATCTGAATCAAAGATAGAGGAGGCATATACTCAAACGTATTGGTATAAGAGGTTAAAATAGGAGTTGAAAACATAGAAGGGTGGAGATCCACGTATAGCAGGTAGTGGTGGAGCAACCCAAAGGTGGAGTACATGTGATGATGGAAACTTATACTCCTTCAATCCCAAGGAGAAACGTAGTGATTATAAAGGCATTAATGTTAAGGGAATAAGCGTCACAAACTGTGGTAAGAGCAGATCTGTGATTAGCGTAGGCTTTATCATATCACTTACGTCATGGAGCGGAAATGCGGAGGAGAACGTTCCCTCTTCAACCAGCCTCTGAATTCCCACCTCTCCTTTGCTCCTTCGACCGAATGTGCATGTGGACAAGATTTCCTGCAGGATTCGACTCCTTTGTACGTTAGTGAAGTATCCATCCCTGTCCTCGCTTCCCAGGAATCTGCAAGACGAAAATGATTTCTCAGTCCAGATCACTCACATGACCATAATCAAACTTTTTATTCGTTCACTTTGTATTAAGTAGTTATAAGGCACAAAGTATCGCGTTAATTTTACGTTTATTTGCAGAGATATAAAATGTCAAACTTTAAATTTTTTTTCGCGCCACATTTTTCGGGTGGAGGTAACTTCATTTTCATCCCGATTCCTCGGGCCTTGTACAACCGCGATGAAAAGCCAGAATCAGATTTTTAGAGGGATAAAAGCATACTCTTTCTTTTAAAAATAGTTCGAAAAAATTTCGAGATGGTTTTTTTGTAAATGTGAGTTGAATATACCCTATTTACGGCGTCGCACAGTGGGCTAGAATCGAAAAAAGCTGGCCAAAAATACGAAAACGCTTTTTTTGAGTACGGACTATGACACTTCGCATGACCAATCTCGAATAAATTCCTCATACAACTATGGATATAATTTACGCTGGATCCTACGCATTAAAATTATACAGGGGGTCAAACTTGACTAAATTTAGCGAAAAATTCTGGACTTCGATTTTTCGCGAAAATCTTCAACTTCAAACCGCTGGTGAACCCAAACGAAGATAATCATCGGACAAAAGCTAATTTTATGTTATAAACATGTTATTTCTCCTTTATAAGACGTAGAATTTATGATCATGCTTAAATATTTACATACTTGACGTAACAAAATGGCGGACCCCTATGNAGCCTTATTTTTTTGGGCCGATTTTGCTTCAAATTTTCTTCGCATATTTCGCTCATAAAAGATTTCTTATTATTTTGCTTAATAGATCAACATAGGTTGTATAAGAATATCAAGTTTTGTTTTGCTCAACGGAATAATGCCTGAGATAACGTGTCTCAAAGTTGATAAAAATCGGTGTCTAACTCTGGAAGGCTGCGTTAGGGTGTCAAACAAATGACTATCTCAGCAAATATTTCATCGATGGATGTAAAACTTGGGAAACTTTCATAGAGGATATGAAGGTATGTTCCCACAAAATGTCATTGAAATTTTGTGGGAATGAATCCAGAGACTTATTTTCTTCCTCAAAGAAATGCTCTTTATTAGGGCTGTTACGGGTTTAGGGACACGTTAGAAATTTCATTAAACACGTGGCCCAATGGGAAATCCATATACTAGGCTACCATTAATTCACACTAGTATTTCGCTTTATTGCATAGCTATTTTTGTCCATATTGATTTCAATAAAAAGCACATGCACGTAAAAAATATCTTGTTATCATTAAAAATTTGCACGCAAAGAGATCAACAGCAAATAGCTACTCAGTACACTAATGAAGTTTTAGTTGAGCTAAACAAGGATAAGTTTAACGAATGACTGTTTAAGGAATTTTTCATGCTCCACATTTTTATAATACTTACACTTCACAGTATGAAAGACTTATGACAGATCGAAATTTACTAAGCAAACTACAAGAAGATTGGCGAGTCGGTTTAAAAGCTTCAGCGGACCGCATTCTGATTCGCAGGCAGTATGTCGCATTGCTCTGGTTTAGTCTGAAAACTACAGCGCTCGGCGTATAAGTCCCAAATTTAGGCACCATACTAATCGCCGAGTAATTTGTTATTGGCCAAAAATGTTTATCAACGCATTAACAATAAGTTATTCAGAATTAAGGGTAAAACAGCCGAGGAAAAAAGGTAGGGCTCCGACGAAAAAGAACGACTTTCAATCACCTGTTTCAATGGTTGGCGGGGATGAAAAGTAGCGAGTGATGGGTGTCGCAGAATATCTCCCGTATACCGGAAAGCCAATTATGGGATGGTAATAGATGACGTAGGCGACAGAAGAATGCTTAATGGCTAGTAGACAATAAATTGTTCATGGGAGTAGAAAAGTAACGCTGGAAGGAGAGGAAGATAAAGAGAAACTGAAAGAAATAAAAACAGAAAGAGAGGAAAGGAATAGAATCAGCACTGGATTTAATCAACTTGGTCTGCAGTGACTTGGTGGAACCGGTTAACCATATTTTATAAAAGCTTTCCAAATAGGTTTCCACAATATTAAAAATTAAAAACACACTACCGGTTTCGGCATTGATCATGCCATCATCAGGTAAGAGGAGGGGCAAAACAATGACCTATATACGAAAACCTGGCCTGGTTACTGGCCTTGGTTATGGAAGTGCAGTACCTCTGTTATAAAATCTGAGGAGTGGTCATTGTCAATCAAATGTTTGGCAAAATGGGAAGTTGAAGATTTCCGTAAGTATACTTTTCTGTGTTCTTCTATATTTATATACTATATTACGCTACTTGGCCTTCCTTTCGTGGTTACATTGCCATACCTTTGGTTCTACGCATTTTTCACAAATGCTATAAAAAATATTTGCAGAACACTCAAAGGCGCCTAACTTCTGGTGTTCGAGTGGGCAATAAAAAGCAGATGGTTTACAACTCTATTACTCTCAGCTGCATCCTATCGCCTTAAGACGACGAAAACGAATCCCTCGACTATCCAGGATAACCGAGCATAGCATAGCGTGCACGTATTATTGCACAATATTGTATTACCTAGGTATATAATAGTTCAATGCATGCTGTATATTGTGAATAAAGCCACGAA
>KZ312450.1:478400-511220 GCA_000376725.2 Ladona fulva | reverse complement strand
CACCCCAAACCCCCCCCCCCCCCTTTCTTTCCTCTTTTTTCCTCACTTCTCTCTCTTCACCCTTTCAACACCTCACACCTCCGGTTTTCGTATATAAGTCGTTGTATTGTCCCTCCTCTTGCCTGATGATGGCATGATCAATACCGAAACCTGTATTGTGCTTTTAATTTTGTGGAAACCTGTACAAGTTTTTTATTAAATATATCACTTGATGTATAACCGTTGAAAGTAAGACTCAATGAATGATTTTATAGTTACAAAAAGCAGCACCCAATTAACTTATACATCCCATTAGATCGAATCCGATGTCTGTATATCATTAGCGTGATGGCTATTTGGACACAAATTCCCTCCACCATTAGCTGCATATTGCATATGGCGAGGCTGATTAGGCAAGTGGAAGAGTGGGATGATTTCCCTTGCTCTTCTCACCGAGCCAGAATTCTAAAAGAGGAGAAAGTTCACGTGAGTGCAGTGCAATGTCCCTACGAATTACTCTTTTCAGAACACTAAATGTAGAGTGACCAGAATTAATGCCTCAGCATCGCTCATACCTCAGTAGCCTTCATAAAATCAAAGTCATTAACGAGTCAATCAAAAGTAAAGATTTAAAATACATTTTTCGATATCTTGAATCATAAGACAAATAGCATTTACTTATTTTCTCAAGATATGGTATGTACCTACAGCCAAAGAGGTACTAAGAGTAAATGTTTGAGGTGCACGCTTCAACCTTCTCTCTGATCTTTAGATTCGGAATACAGTAAATTCTTGCGTTAATTGAAACGACCTTAGGGATCGGTGAGTTTCTCTCATTTTAAATAGCAACGCAACTGAAAGACTAAATGATTGAATTCTACAAAGGAAAGGGAATCAATTTGCCTATCCCGGTCCATTTAAAGCTTCACAGACAATGGTGCATTCAAGATAGAGGGGAAGATACATTTGCGCCATTTAATATCATCGTAGAGGGCCTCCATTTCTTCCATTACGCTTTAAGGTTGACAAAATGTTTATTTTGAATCTGTCCCGATAATCAAGTTATGAGTATTTTGCACGTAATTGCCTGTGTCCCTAGACAGAGAAACCTCGTTTACATGTATGAATAGGAAAGAATTTAGAGTGGTTATTTCAGCTTTACCTATGGGATGGTGATTTGATTGCTTGAGCGCCAATTTGCAAAATCCCACTTATTTGCCTCGTGTTTTATTGGAAAGTACATTCCCAAGGAAACCTCCTCATGGAATCATTGGAGAAAGCTGTTATCATTCTCGTATCTTCAACGTTAAA
This sequence comes from Ladona fulva, assembly GCA_000376725.2. NCBI lineage: Eukaryota > Metazoa > Arthropoda > Insecta > Odonata > Libellulidae > Ladona > Ladona fulva. The sequence continues at coordinate 509,930 of KZ312450.1, read as the reverse complement.
AGATAGCGCCTTAGATCCTCAAGGATACGTTTTGTGTAAACTGATTGAAATGGTTGTAGTTTATCGTGAAAGCGAATAAGAATTAAATAGGTCAATAACAGCCCACAAAAGATGATACAAATAATTACTCATTAGTGCGATATTGAGAACAAAAGTCTCCTCTTCCATCTTATCCATTTATGAGGGAACAGATAAAGAGACAAATCAAAGAATGGATGAGAAAAATAATGCAATAAAGACAATAATAAAAGAATGATATAATAGTAATAATAAAAAAAGTAAAAAATAACACTAATAAATATTTAACAATGATTTATGAATGCTTTGGGTATAGATACATAAGAGTAAAATTGCCACGCAAAATATGTTTTCTCTTACAAAATATCACAATAATCCAAATAATATAAAATTGCACATAATATTACAAAACAAATAAAAAATATGAAGTAATGTGAGAACCATTACAAAAGGGAAACGATTTAAGTAGAAAAGCAACAGAAAAAGGGTGAACAGTGACAAAAATTTGTGAGATAACATAGAGAGTTAATCATATCCTCCTCGGGCCATTGCTATTCCTAATTTACATTGATGATCTCCCAAAGAACATTCAATCTGAAGTAAGGCTTTTTGCCGATGATTGTATTCTATATAGGCGTGTAAGGGAAATACAGGACTGCGAAATCTTGCAAAGTGATCTACAAGAGTTAGAGGATTGGACCAAAGTGAATGGGATGATGATCAATGTTACTAAATGTAAGCATATTAAGTTTTCTAGAAAGAAGTCGCCCGCATTAAATCATTATACTTTGAACGACGAAATCATTTCCACCGTACCTAACTGCAAATATCTAGGTGTTAAATTATCAGAAAACCTTAAATGGGGAAGCCACATCGAAGATATTACTTCGAAAGCGTATAGAAATCTCCACTTTGTAAGATTTAAATATGTTGGTTGAACTGAATAAAGATGGTTGGGAGGAATTACGAGCGAGGTTTGATACTCCTAACTATAGAGGACGTGGCGATCATTCATTAAAAATAAAGGAAAGGGAACAGAAAACCGATGTAGTGAAATATTCATTTATTAACAAGGGTATAAGGGAATGGAATGCTTTACCTGGAGAACTTCTCATCCCAATGCCTAAAAACATTAAAATCTTCAAAGCAAAAATTAAAAGCTGCTAATTCTATGTTGTTCTTATATTGCATGTTCATTATGTAATGTATTTTAACTTAAGTCTCTTGAACTCGACTATGTATAACTTATATGTATATATGTGTATAGACATTGCAAAATATGGTATGTGGGAAAATTATTTTCAACTTTATGTATGTATGTTTATTCAGATGTATTTTATGTGTGTATTAATTGTTTTTATAGAATGTTTACTGTCTGCGGGAGGTTTTTGGAGGGGTTTTCCTCCCGTCTTTGGGCGAATGCCGGACAGTTAGTACATTGTTTTTGCACCCCCTCAACCGTTGCCACCGGGTCCCACGACCTAATCGCGACGGGTAATTCTTAAATAAATAAATAAATATAATATAGGCTCAAATGATCAAAGTGAAGAGGATTTCAATTCTAGTGCTTAATTTTCGGAACTGAAAACCGATCAACTGAAAATAATAGGTAAATATTTGTTCTAAGGATAGGCAAGCAAGGTAGTTGGCGCCATATCGGGGATACCGAGCCCGCTGTTTATTGAAGGGTTAACGTGGGTGAAAATGTCATAAAGAAATGCGCTCCAAGGTTAAAAAATGAAATGTAGGATCCTGTTGAAGGCTTAGAAAGGTAATAAAAACGGTGATGAATACAGAGGGAAGAAAGAGGGACAGATAAATCAGAAGAAAGGGCAGACTCTACTGTGAAGGAGAGATTCAACAGGAGAGTGGGTGTGGAGAGCTTAAGGCACTCACTAAAGAGACATTCAGGAAGCAGACGTCAAAGCGCAGGCTCTCGAACAGAATATCGGGATCCAAAAGAAAATAAGTGGGCCATTGGATTCCGATGAATTCCATCGGACAACCAATTAAGGCTGGATGCTAGGAAATTTAAGAAGCAAGAGACGGTGATAAAGAGAGTAAGAGGACTGAAGTTAGGAAAGAAGCATCGAATGAAGGTGATTTTCCTGAGGAATCTGGAGTACAAAATCTTTCCATCGAGAAGCTCAGGATTCCTGAAACACGTACGCAGTTTTACGAAAAAACTATAGAATATTTATTGAGGATAGTTAACACTCTAAGAGCGGATCAGTTGGGGTAATCAAGAAAGAGTAGTAGTAGTAGTAGTATTGTTATAAGTGCTTCGACAGCTTAGGTCATTTCGTACGTAGGCTCCCACCGGGAATCGAACCCGGGACCGCTTTCACCGAAGTCGAACGCGTTGCCCACTTGGCTATCCAATATAGAATAATCTTTAATATCAAGGAGGGTTTCCCATATTTTCTCCTAAGGAAGTTTATATATTACGATTGCATTTTTTATTGAAAACCTTAGTTGGTCGATGAGATCTGTTTAGAAGTGTGGTACACTTAAATATATTCGCCAGAATTAGCAGAGCTTTGAAGCATTAAGAGGATATTTAGTGGAAAATTAAACCTTAGTTACCTTTCTAACGCGAAAATACGTTTTACAGTTGGGTGAACCACCGCTCGTGCCTAAAAAGGATTTTTATTTGAATGTATGTTAAGTTATTCCAGCTACGTTATCTTGATTAAGGCAGAATTTTTTATTTGTCCTTTGGTAAAGTATAGAGAAAAATGTTTTCTTCACGTCTTTTTTACTTCAGTATTCTTCATGGCTATGCTTACATGTGAAGTACGAAGGTACGTGTATGAGTGGTGCTGAGTTAGAGGGTTCATTAGTTACTATATATATGAAAAGTGGTATTCATCTCAATTTTCATTGGCCTCCTTCGCCACCAACCGTCAAAAGTCTTGTTATATTCCTGGAGTGTAGATTTAGAAGGCAGCCGATGAGTATTGGTATGGTTTCTCATGTGTATAGTTCAGTAAAGCATTGAAAAACCCTCGCAATTTAGAAAGTGATTAAAATATGTATCGAGTTGAGTTGATAGAGTGATTATTTCTCATTATAAAATAAATAAAGTACTCTGGCCAGAAAGTCTTCTTATCCGAAGCCCAACTGAATGCTATTCTTGCTCGTATTTCGGCTAATGCATAGCACAAGGCTTCTTCCGCTGCGGAAGCCGAGGAAGAAAAAGCAGAAAGAAGGCCGAATGAATGTCGAATATGAATTGAATGAATGTTGAAATAAGAACGGAAATCTTCGGGATCTCTGTAGCTCTAGAGGACTGAGTGGCAGCAATTAAGTGAGAGAAAAGTATGCGCATTTCCAGCCTTTTCCATGTCGATCGAGACAGAATGGCTCGGAGGTTTTCATTGCAACGCGCTTAAGTTTTGCTCCGATCCGGTAGAGAAATAAGGTAACTCGGCTAGAATGCAGACATAGAATCTAAGAATATTTTAGCTGGTCTTGACAATAATCTCCTGGTTGTTAATATTTTCGCCGTATTACTTCAAATTTACTATAGACGGATTTTTTTCAACACTTGATGTATATCTATATATGTGGTCTGTTGAAAACATTACTTCTGTCGAAGGGTGCGAACCGTAGCAACAATCCAACATCTGTAAAATGGTACATAATTGCAGAATTATTTGGCCATACTTGAATATTTTCCATACATACTTGGAAAAATTTTAATAGAGGTTCTTATTTTTATGTCAAATGCTTTTTTCATTTAAAACTACCAAAATGTTGATAAGTTTTATCGTCTTTTCATAAAATGTTCGAAGCAAGTATAATAAAAAATTTTTTACGTTCCTATCGATAAAGTTTTGATTGCTACAACATTTTCCAGACATAAAAGCTTTTCCGAAGATTATACGTATCGGTCGCTTGAATCTACAACATAGTCTATTACATCGGTAAACAATCATAAAAGTAAGAAATATCCAATATATTTCGAAATAAATCCGGAATTGATGTCTTTTTCTACAGCGAAATGCTAAAGCATTTTTGAGCGCTGACCTGATAAGTTTTCACCAGGAAAGTTTCAGTGACTTTCAGTAATGCTAAGATTTTTTTTAAATTCTTGCCTTTCGACCACAATCCATCATTGAACATGTTTCACTGGAAAAAAATATGCCAAAAATTTTTCCGTGAAATAGAATGTTTGTTATAGGTTTATGCGGGAATTAACTAATGAAATATTTACCCTGAAAAGAACTCGATACGTGAAGGCGTAGATGACTACGCTGTGTTGATGCTAGCTCGCTAGAGAACATATCGCTGGATTAAATTTTCTGTGGATGTGTGAGAAGAAGATTTGGTCCCATTATTTACCCTAGGATTGCTGATGTCGCAATTGCTTTCCTCGTCGCTTGCGCTTCTCACCATAATATTTAGCTTTCGTAGCAAAATTTCACCCACGAAAGAGTGGAACATTGCAGTTTCGGTGGTCCAAGATTTATTGCGCGAGAAAACTGTATCGTAGTAAGTAGCAGATTAATTCAAATACACTCATGAGACGACGATAATACGTCACGCTGATAATATGTCCTAGTTTTATGATGAATCTATTTTATAAGGCAGAGAAAGGAAAGATCAAGGCCTTTATAAAAGATATAAATTTTAGGCGAATAGCATTTTCAAACAATTACCTTGCCTAGTTGAACTAAAAATTAGCCCGTTTTTTCGCGCTTTTAAACGAAGTACATGAAGTAATTAAGTATTGATGTCGGTATTCTTAATTAGGTCATATTAATTAGTAGCTATCGGTCATTATTCGAAACTAAAATATTTCTTCTCTGAAATTCTAAAGGAATCGTCTTTGGGTTTTGGTGGTCTTATTAAGTTCTTGAAAATGCTGTATTTACAATATAAGAATAGGATTGAGACAATCCATTTGAGTTATACTTGTGTCCGCACAAATATTTCCTTCTCGGAACGCCGGTATGGTAATTTTCCCCTAATGATTTGCGTCTATTCCATTAGCGTACGCAGTGGGAGAAGGGAAAAATCTTTTTTGTGCTAAAACGAAAACCCGAGTCACCGGCAGAGGAAGATAAGCAATGCATATTCTTCCCCTGCGTCAAGTGTTGTTGACCTCATTCGAGTGAAGTCTTTCCTAACAGGTCTGCTCTAATACTCTCCAACGCGACCTAGACCTTAACATGCCTACTTTAGAGGTTTGGTGCAGGCGCAAAGAGATAAACCGTTAAATGTTTAAAGCAGTGAGCCTAATCAAAGCTCGCCTCACCCGTTGAGTTTCAACTTATTTAAATAGACAATACAGGTTCGGGTTTCCCCGCTAAATACAGCGAATTCTCCAATTCCTCACCGGCGACGAAACAATAAACGGTGCAAGATTTGCGCTTTTCATCCTAAAGGGGATATATTTTCAACTGGTCACTTTCTTGGCGTCATTGGGAAATACTCCTGCTAAATAGGACGATCAAAAAACGCAAGCTCAAAAATTCAGCGGTTAAAACATCTCCTGCAGTTTCTATATTCGGAAGCTATAAAATGAACTCCGCCGTGACAGAACTTCCTGGTGTTATGACTTCAAAATGGGGAAAGAATTTTTTATTTGTCGAGAGAATATCTCCAATTCGCATACATAACTTGGATAGACTTTTTGTAAATAGTTATTAAAACTAAAACGATGTACCCCCTGCCACAAGCCGAAAGGCGGCTTGCAGGTTATTTATGTAGATGTAGATGTATTGAAAACAGTTTACAATAACTGGCGATGGCTGAAAGAGCCGAGAATGGTCGTATAACCGCTAAAGTTGCACAATTGGTTTCAAATTTAAATTCTATCCAAAAAGGAAGAAATAAAACGTAACACACTTGACAAAATTCTCTATCTCGGCCTTAACCCTGTCAACAACTTTGTAACAACTTTCACAAATTTTCACAGAATTTTAGTCTTCCACGACCCATAGCGTCATTATCAGGCGACATTAAAAGTTTTCACTCCTGTCTCATTGAAACGTACTTGGTTTAGTACAATAAGAGTGTCGGCAGATGGATCTTTACTTAGGATTCTTTGCAACATCAAAACATCTGCCGTGAAGGTAGTAAAATAACGTAAAGAAACTGTTTGGAGGGAGTCAGGCAGACATAAGAGACAGAATTTGCATAGAAACAAAATTATCAAATTAACTTATTGAAGTCCACATATTCCTACTTTACGTTTGTTCGAAATTTGAAGAACGTGTGCGCTTAAAGGTGCGAAGTGCATATGACCCTGCGGATGCCTGCGAGCAAATATTCGTGACTAGGAAAAGGTCCAGTACTCGGCGATACGTCACTACAATAATAATAACAATTATTATTATTGTAATGCGACTTTATTAGGGTGAGATTGAGACTATCAAGTCTCTTCTTACATCTAACCCTACAATCGGTATAGATACGAGACATATATCGTATATGATATATGTCTGTTCCCAAGATGCTGCTTGACATGGGATCGAAGCAGCTGGAAGGAAGAAAAATTGGTCATTAGTAGCAGAAGTATTTTTAATAGTTTTCCGACAGCTGAGGTCATATTGAACGTAGGCCTCCACCGGGAATCGAACATGGGATCTTTTTCAGCAAAGAAGAACGCGCAGCCCAATTGGCTATCCGGGAGTTCAAAACTGGTCACTTTTTTCATCTACATCTACATAAGTTCCCTGCAAGCCGCCGTTCGGCGTGTGGCAGGGGGTGCAAGTACCATGACTCTACTTCACTAATCGATTCCTTTCGCTTATCGTTCGCGGAATAAATGAATTTTTTAAACGACTTGTTCTAGCAAATTTTTCTCTGGTTTTTCTCGCAATATCAGAACGGCCTATATAATATGGAGGACGCATTATGTCAGCTACATCATTTGTGAACGTGCTTTCTCTAAATTTATTAAGTAGATTTATCCTTTGCTTAAGCCTTCTATCTTCTAAAGATTCCCATCCCGCGTCCTAATTGGTGTCATTGGGAAATACTCCTGCTAAATAGGACGATCAGAAAACGCCATAAGAGTAGGGGAAAGATACCGCGACCAGACCATTGCTTAAAAAATTAATTTTCTAGAAATACGTATATAGGATAAAAACAGACAGGAAATTAGGTTATGAGATCTATGCCCCCAAAACCTCCTACCGATAAGTGTACCAGCATAAGCAGAAATTACGGTTCTAATAGAATGCTACATCAATATTGCAGCATAAGCTCTCAATCTTACTGACTAACTTAGATCGCATGTTTAATTTAATTTACATAAAATGAGATGCCCCGATTTTTTGCTAGAAAGTGGGATTTCTTACAAAAGTCGGCTCGCGACTCTTTCCTCGACTTCACGGTTCTCTTACAATGAGTCTCCATTGGACAGGGTTCGAAAAGGGTAGTAATTTGATGGGAACAGTACCTAGTACAATGGAGAAATTGTAAGGTTTAAAAACGCTTGCGTAATGAAAAAAGATTCCTCCACAGGAAGGTCATTCATTGTGCTCCGAATGGTAGACTCAGGTTTTTACCTCTAAGTTGTTTATATTTTATGAACTGAGAATCGAGTGCTGTCTTCTACACATCTGCAGCATTTTGCTGTTCGAAACAGTTGCGGAATTTTCGACGTCCTTCACGAATGTACTCATGAAATATTAGTGCGTGGAAATAGGCGCTCATTTGTGAATAGTGCTGTAGTTTAACTTAGTTTCATCATGGAATTCATTTCAGGTCTGTCTTAGTTGCCATCTTCGTCGAAGGCTTTGTTGTGAGTGTTTCAAATGAAAGAGGAGCACACCTGGAAATCCTACTACGGCGGGCGATAGTTACATCCGGGAAACGGTGAGTTTATTTTAAAGGATTCCACGGCTAAATACCTTCCAATTTAATTGAATTACTCTTTCGTTCAAGATATAGCATAATGTTTGCGATTACTTGATCTGCAGTTACAAGGTAACTGGCGTATTTTGTCAAATTGGCTCTCCGGTATACTGTCTCATTGTACAATTAGCTCCGTTTTCCTGACATAATTCGATTTTCCTCTTTAATTAGCCGACAATGGAAGCGAAATGGATAGCGTGCTAGGATACTCAAGCAAATGTTCCCGGTTCTAGTCCCCGCTTATCGAGATTTTCTTGGAGAGGTCTTGGATGTTTGCGTTTGTTCATGTTAAATATTTCACTGGAAGTTGGAGGTAATTGCTATACGTGAAGTCCTAATTAAAATTAAGAAATATCTATAAGCACTGCCTTGAGTACCGCGTTAAGAGATTATTAATTAAATAATTAAAGACTTCATATCACACTAAGAGATGTTCGTGGAATGAGAGTATTATAATAACAACGGTAAATACAAAAAGCTTACATACAAATATTACCTCCATCATCGCAATCCTAATTTGTAATGAACGTAGTAATATAATTGATTAGTGAAAGAGCAAAATTAATTTTTACATCTATCTTCGATGAAAACTTTCATCGCCGAATTTTCTATATTTTTCTAATTGATGGATTGCATTATAGACATGTCTTGCATTGCCAAGTGTTCTTCACCATTTCGCAGAAAATACAAACATTCGTGATCAAAACATCGAGTATTCTTCCGGGTATCTCCATTTTGAATATTAGAGGTCTTCTCCATACATCACATCAGGCTATAATGCCATAGGCATAGCATAAAAGAATTTTATATCCTCTGTACAAAATTGGCTGCGAAGGTGAAGGAATACTTTGGTAAATTCTTACTACTTCATAAGCAATTAGATATAGTGACTAGTAATTCATCATCGTAATGGTATAACACAAAGAACGTGCTTCTTCGATATAATTTATCATAAATAGTTGAGTGAAATCAGGGGTTAAACTAATTAATATAATGAAAGAATAAATTTAGTGTTTCCGAAAGATTGAGGAATGAAATTTGAAGGTACCGCGGAATCTATTCGACTACTCTTTTAAAACTTCGTTGGCCTTTGAAGTATTCTTTCCTAGTGAAGTTCCCTCGTTGAAATAATAAAGGTGGACGAATCATACTTGCATCGCAGCTGGTATACATGTACTCGGTACTTGTGAACCAATGTTTGAGAGTTGAATGTCATCCACGGTTAAAAATGGCAATTTGCGTCGAAAGAAAAGAAGACCAATCCGCGAAGGAAAGCTTGAGTTAATAACGTCTCAATCTACTGGAGGTAAATACCGATAACGCTGTTCATTTCGTGATAGAGAGGGGTTTAACCATCTACTCAAGTAGCTATTTGGACGAAATTGTGAAAGTTACGAAAGCTTCAGTCCCTTATGCAGCGAACGAATTTCGGTTATGTAAATTTGCTCCTTGCAAAGGATTTCATGGGTGGCTTCGGGTTGCTATTTGATGCAATTCCCATGTTTTGCCCAATTCTTAAATTTTCCTCAATCAATTCCATCCAATATCGCTTTCAACTTGGTGCTGCGCTTCAGTATGGTAGTAGTAGTATTGTTAAAAGTGCTTCGACAGCTTAGGTCATTTCGCACGTGGGCCCCCACCGGGATTCGGACCCGGGACCGCTTTCATTGAAGTCGAACGCGTTGCCCACTTGGCTACCGGGAGCCCCCGCTGCGCTTCAGAGCACCATCTTCTTCCAACCGGTTAGATATTCTTGAGGCTAAGTATTAACATAGAGTGATCTATGATTAAATATTTAATAAGATGTATTACTATATAACACGATTCGTTTTTCGAGGTATGTTTCTTTTAATGTGGGTTCCCAATAAAGGTCTAAAATATTTTATTCCACTCTTGGATTTGTCTTCTGTCTCATGTAGATTAAAGCGATTTTAGTGTACCGCGAACCATGAGTCGATATGTAAGTGCGCCGTAGAAAACCAAAGATTAAGAAATATTCCAATGAGATATCGGGAAATTAAGCAAATACTTTTCTAAAACAGATTGAATTGATACCGACTGTAATTATTTATATTAAAATGGAGACTAATATCGCGAGAGGTTACAGAATCAGTGGAGACATGATTCAACCCTACGCAACCAATGAATCAAATTTTGAAATATTTAGGGTGGAAAGAGATTTTATTTAATATACAAATAGTAGATGAATAATTATAAAATGATGAATTAATTTTACTTCAACTTTGCAGAAGGCAAGCAAATTTTACAAAATGACCAAAAGTTAGGTATATTCTGAAAAAATTAGGTATATCTTACTACAAGTCTTCTGATCCATTTGTTTGATGTGGTGTAATTTTTGTTTCTAAACATCATTACGTTTCGTTCATATTATTTTTATATTTATTGAAAGCTTGAAGGAATCTTGCACGATATTGATATATTTTTCGTCCGTAAACTGGAATGGGTTTCTTTTCGTGGACAAAATTGTCTATTTTCGTTTTCTTCGCTTATCGATTGGGAAACTAAGAAAACAGCAAAAGATGAGAGATATTTTAGGCAAACAAACATTATTTTATAAGAAACATTGATTAATTTAACAAAAACATGAGAATAATGTCTTTCATGGAATTAAATGCAGAAATATTGACGAATAGATCAATCACGAAAGGAAAATATCCATCTTCGCGATTAAAGTTTTGTATTTTTTTTAATAACAATATTGCTAGAAATTGCAACTCGAGGGAAATTTCACGGCTTATTAAGGGAAACCGAAGAAAATACATCGTCTGTTGATGGGAAATGGAAGACGATGCGACGATGGGTTTGACAGTAGGATAGATGAAATTAGATTTACAGATAAAGGAGTAGTTTGAGGAAATTATGCTTAGGTTAATCTCTTGGATATGGGGTGGACTGTGATAGTTAAATCTTGAGAACAAATCATGGTATAAAGGGTATCAAAACTAGTACATTTTCATTTTTATTTAACTTATCAGCCCGAACCTAATCCCCTTCACTATAGTCTTCGAAAAGTTTCGGAGAGGGAATGCGGCTATTAGGCAAGATGAGGAGTTTGGCAATTTTCCCTTCACTTTCCTCATTGAACCGCAATGCTGTCAGCGGTACAAAGGCACGAAAATTAATCAATATGACTCTATGCGTAAATTTTTTTATAGCATTCAGTATGGAGTCATCGAAATGAATTCCATTATTCAGCATCGCCAATACATCAGTAGCATTCATTCCATCGCTGCCACGAACCAAACAAAATTGATGGATGAGGGATACATTTCTCTGTATTGTAAAGGACGAATGAAAAATATTTAGTTCACCAAGATATGCTAGCATGGATACAGCTCCACTTAAAATGAAATAAAGGAATGAACCTGTTTCCACGTAACGAGCTAATCTTCAAATGTACTGAGGTTGGTTGGAAATAAACTGTCCTTTATTTCATTTCACATAGAAATATACAAGTTTTATTTAAGGTTTTTGGTGATTGATGTCAAGATTCCATCAAGTATGCCTTGGCACTGCTCGTTTATTTTCAAGTTGGAGGAGATATTAAAGGATTTAAGCGCAAGTAATAGGTCGTAAAAAACTTTAATTTTTAATTCTACGTTTTATCAGCTTTTACACACCGATTTATGTAAAACATTCACCATCTCCAAGTTGCTGGAAACACATCGCAGTGGTCGACGTAAGGGATCGAGGAGCTCCGATACGCAGGTGTTCTTTTGCGGACTCTTGGAAACGCGGATTCGTAACACTTCGGTCGTGCATTCCGAATTCATTTTGCCCAAAAAAGAGCAGCAGTTCGGTCGGTGCTGTAAAGGCGTGAAATGAAACACCTCTTCGCCGATTCAGCAGCTTCACCAGTACCTTCCGTCCGCAAATAGTTCCAAGTACTGACCCAAACAGGTCGTAACTTCCACTTTACGTTTCTAGTACAAAGGCTCTATTGGGTTCGCGCAGTGCCTCAGTCGTTTCCGCGGCGTACGCTTTCGCGGGAGAGTCGTCTTTGAGGCCAATTTAGTTCTCTCGCGGAGAACGATTCAATTTCCACGGTTCTAATTCCGGTCAAATCCAATATATCCTTTTTCCTGCCGAAGAATTCCCAGTGCACCGTTAGTTTACATCTCAGCCAATTACAACGTCGACGTTATGCTCCTGGTGTTTGCTCGATAGGAATTGCTTTTGACAGAAATGCTGTTAGAAATTCTCGGTTGCGATTCATTGTAAAACGGAAGGGACAATAGGCCAGTTGGCATGTTCATGCCAAAAACGTTTGTGAACTATGGATTGAGTTGAGATGCAGGACATAGTAGAATTTATGTAGAATATAGGCAAAAAAGATTTATATAATGCGTGCGTATCATAAGGAAACATAAAATATTATAAATATATTATTATTATTAAGCATTTGCGAGTAAATTGAAACTGAAAAAAGGATAACAACTGCCGAGAAAAATTTTAATCATTTTGAAATTTAAATTTTAAATGATTTTAAAATCATCATAACAATCTCGTACTAATCTTAAAGAGCGCATCGGAAAATACAGCGCAAGTGTTACACGGAGTTCGAAATAAATGACTCTCGCATATTACGCGGTGCACGAAGAGCTTCGTCGCGGCGCACCGGTTGCAAACCATTGCATTAAGGTATATTTATATTTTAGTAATTACTGAGATCGTCGTTTATTTCATTAATATCAGGAGGAATGCAATATCGGAACTAAAAGACCAGTCTAACGGCAGTGGCTAACGGAGCGAAACCGGTACCAAACCGAGGTTAAATGTTTTAATCGGCCCGGATGGAAAACCGGAACGAATCACGGTTCGAAGCTCTGTTTAGCACACATCAGTGAACGTCTATCTCTTGACGATAGAGTACGAAGTAACGTTGGAATGGAGACATTATGGTGAGGGCATCAGTTGAATTGCAAGAGGCAGATGACGGAAGGATAGGATGAAATGGGAATTTCGCGGGGATGAAACAATTTGCAGGGCACGGGATAGCTTCGAGAACTACGGCAAACCAATCCTTGGATTTATTACCGACGATAGTGAAGAGGCAGAAAAACGCAGTTAAAAATAAATCACCTTTTAGTTGACATAAGTGTGGTATTGAATGGCTGACTCTTATACTATGTCATTTCTTTTAAGGGTATGTTCCAATGGACTGATCCCGCCTAATTGTCATGCCATTTCTTTTCTTACAAGGTTACAGGTCATTCTTTTCCTCTCATATTTCCCCTTCCTCCCCCGTTTCAAATGACGCTCTATACTTCCTTTGATCGTGTATTCTCCTTCAGATGACGCTTTTTATCTCTCCACTTGTTCTCTTTTGAGTAATCTTTTTAAGCTCCTTTGCTTGATCTCTCCCACCTGACCGCTTTGGTGGTCACCCGATATTCTTTCTAGGGCCGCACGATCAATATTTTTGGCCCCCTGAGGGCCGCCTTCAGACTTTCAGCCACCCTGAGGCGGAAGTTTCCTGTACACCCTGCCACACGCTCGGCGATGATTTGAGGATCACATTATTCTGAACCATTGAAATTTAAGAACGTCCCTAGACATTTTTCGATTGTCAATTTCTTAATTTGACCTCTTTGATAATTAATTTTGGACCTCTACTAATTTTTGTTTATTATATGATACGACAATGTGATAATACGATATAAAATATTACATGACTTACGTAGCGGTAAATAGTTGTATATTTATGAAAAGTAGCACCAAGAAAATATTAATATTTAAAACGAATCTTCTCAGGCGATATTTGGTGGTAATCCATTCTAAACTATAATAAAATAAGCAATGGAGGGATTGTATTAATGGATGTACAATGTGTGTGGTATTGTGCAATTCATCTATTACTCATTTTATTAAATCTTATTTGATAAACCGATCGGAAGAAGGGGAAATCTATTCCAAAAGGCTTGTAAGTATTACTTATTTCTTTCATTTGGAGGAAAATATATAATTTCGCAAACCTGATATCTTTGGTGTCATTTTTTAGTATCATAAAGTCCTTTGTTTTTTCCGAACCCAACCTAAAAGTGGCTGATTTTGCTGTGAGGTTTAAATTGGTGAGAAAGAAGTGCGCCTTTCCTACCAAAATACCTTAAAGCTGTCCCCTTGCGCCCTGAGGTGACCGCCTAACTTTCTTACTGCGCCTGGATTCTCGTAAGGTTACGAAGCGTGTCTCTTTCGTCCTGTGCTGCGGTGCTCGACATTTTTGCTGGAATGACTCGAGTTTGGTTGGCTTCACAGGGATGAGAATGTTTCCGATTTCGATTTTAAGGAAAACTCGCGATCTTGATTTTATCTACGACATTGATGAATTTTGCAGCTGGTTAGCGCATATATGCGAAGAGAAAGTGTCCAATGTTGTAACCATGCTTTGTTAAAATACTGAAGAGCTGATATTTCTAATCCTGATGCGCTTTTTGCTCCATTTGTATTACAAATAATATAGCCCATTCGACCGAGAACCAGATCAACTTTCTCTGTGCTCTGGATAAATCTAATTTTGGGATTCGTCTGTGGTTTTTACTGTACATTTCACAAGCTTTGCCTTTCCCATAAGTTTATAGTGAACAGAGAAAATATTTACTAGCACATGTAATTTGGTAGGAGTCTTTTATTTTCATTTAGTATCACATTATAATGACCACTTTCATTTCTGATATACTGCCTAAAAATATTTAAGTTATTGCTATATTTTCTCGTATTCTGCTGAGCTTTTAAAGTTTAAATTAATTCCGCACTATACAAAATTGAAATTAGAATCCAGAAGAAAATGAGATAATACGTATGTGAGCCGCGCCGTCTTAAGTGTATAAGGGGTGCATCGCACCCCGGCAGCGTCATCTAAAGGGAGGCAACAGATGTGTAGCCAACCGATAATATCATTACAGCAACATTTTTTGGTACCAAGACTTAATATTCTTCAGGTTTTGAAATATATAGGTATTTACTAGAGATTTGATCAGAGTATTTCCTAATTTGTAAATAGATGTTCGTTTTTTATCGATGGAGACTGTTGTTGCTGCTTAGATAATGTAATGTGAACTGATGACTCATAAAGACCATTCATTACGTCAGGATGCAGAATGTGCATATTTAATTGTTACTGGTGTTTTGTTAACAATGTAAGCTGGGGAACGAAGTCATAAAACAATGATTTTTCAAAATCTTACGAAACAATTTCTACCTGAAAATCAGGAAATGTATGGTTTTGGCATTTCATCTCAAGGGGAGGCAAATTATGTTCGCACCCGGGCGGCATATAGGATGGGCGCGGCTCTGGGGAGATCGATTATTTAGAGGCATTCAATTTTTAAAAATCAACGTGTAATAACTGAATAGGACGTATTTGTTTATTGGTTATACGTAGAGATACGAAATCGAATGTTGCGGCTTCCGAGTTGTAAATATTTGAACGACTCTCAGAGGCACCCGGCATGATCACTAAAATTCTCCCATTCCAGCTGATGTTCGATTCGAAAGAAATCAGTAGTCCCGCTTCCAAATGGTAGGGTGAAAGCGCAAAATTCCATTTGTTTACCTTCGTCGTTTGCCCCATGTTTTATCCCTCTTCGACCACTCTCTTTCCCGCGTTCACACACGCAAAGCGTATCGCATTTCCCACGCAGCAGCGGCAATTTATCTGCACTTTTTCCTGCCTCGCTTGCTAAAAAAAGCGTTTTCGCGCCTCGCAACCCGTCGGAATGGGAAATTGGCGCCAGAGAATTACGTCAACTCGCACTCCACGGTGTACGCCACTTCGAAGCAACGACTTCGTGTGAGCGGTGGAAGACTTCCTGTGCGGTCCAGACCACAGGGGTCACGTATGAAACGGAGAATAAACGCTGAGGGGATGAAAGCTTCGGAATTGGGTCTCCTCACCCGCAGAACGAGATTTTTGAATAATGGAGATTCTGCCCAGGAGACACGGAGACTGCTTAAGGATCTATAACGGGGGTAGTGAATTCATTCACATTCTCATATGTGCCCTGCAAGCCGCCTTTCGGCGCGTGGCAGGGGGGAATTCGTGATTTTTCATACAAAGGCAGCATGTTACTACCATTATTTATGATCAGAAAATGAAATTTTGAATAGGAGAACGAATCTAGTCGGTTATTAAGCTAAAGTGAACTATATTGCATCTTGCACTTGATCTCAGTAATGAGACTGTCTGTGAAGTCATTAGCCTGAAGGCTGGTTCTGACCCAGTTCCTCCTTAGTTAGTTGAAAGCTTTGTAGCTTTTTTTGCAATCCACATTTTTTTGTAAGTGGCTTCGGATAGTGCTGTTGAATCATAATTTTAATTCTATCGAGGAATTCCGCGGAATGACGAGTATGAAAAATAGCGACATGACTGGGGTGCGAACCCAGGTCTCCCAGACTTTTAGGGGGTTAACGTCATAAGACCACTTTGTAAGTTGTGTGGTTCTGTAGTAAGCCTATCTGGCGGTAGTTCGTACCACTGTGTGGAGGCTGCCTGCTTTCCTCACAAAGCATTTCCCAAATAGTGTGGAAGAGACGCTGCATGGCAGTTCAGTTTAGAATACCTGGTAAGTGGGAGACCTGGGTTCGAATCCCAGTCATGTCGCTATTTTTCACACTTGTTACTCCTTGAGATTCAGCCGACGGATTACGGTGCAAAGTTATAAGCACCTTTCCTCATCCTTGAGGAATTCCACATCAACACGATCTGAAATGAGGCTGTTTCAGAAGTATAGGAATAATTCATAATATTCTTTCTTAGGCAATCATCACGGACTGTAACAAATGAAATGCATTGTAGAGACTAGACCAGAAGCAATAGTACTGCTGAAACTTCTTCAACAGCTGTGATGATAATGATCACCGGCCGCGGTGTCGGAGTGGTTAGCGTGCTAACACGCTAGCGCTCCAACCTCAAAGTTCGAATCCCGGCTAGTCAGATTTTTCTGGTTAGGGAATGGTTGTATGTGTTCGTCCATTTTTATTGTTATAAGCCTACTACTGTAATTGTCCAATAAATTGATGTTTGTGGGGGCATTGAGAAATAAATTGACATTTAGAAATAAAGAAATATCGCACTTATGGGCGTCCTCTGAGAATAGAACCCGGGGCCGCTTTCACTAAAGACAAACGCACTACCAGGATGAGGAGTGAGGTCCGTTTGTCCGTTCACTCCTCTCTTAGTCAGGAAGCAGAAAAAGTCCTCGTTAAAGCAGCACGATTACTTCATGAACAACACATTTCGAAGCATTCAAGTGAGACCAACCAGAATGAATGACTCTACTCAGCATCACTCATGAGTAATGAGTGAGGTGAAAGTTACTGAGGTATGAGTAATGATGTTATCACAACCAAGAACAATACTGATTGTGAGATTTAAAGTTATACCACAATTACTCTTTCTTCTATCCATTGCTAAAAGACAAAACGTGGACTGTTTATCATGATATGATAGCAGGAAAAAATGAGACGATTAGGGTAGTAGGGATTTCTGGAGGAGGTAAGGGATTGCTTGACAGGGTGATGTACGGTGATTTTTACCCCGTGACCGCTAAGGTAGAGGAGAAGGCCTGTCATGAACCCCCGAAAAAAAAGTGTAAGCAATTTACATTTTATATCATGTAAGCATAACTTAGGAGTTTGATAAATATTATTTATCAATTGATAAAGCCGTAACTTTGTGGAACTCCATCATAGGTGAGGAGAAAAATAACTAAGTAAAAATTCCACAATAGGTTTTTTAATAATTTTGGCGACCGGTTTCAAACTATAAGTTCATCATCAGGCGATGATGATGAACCAAAATTATTAAAAAACCTATTGTGGAATTTTTACTTAGTTATCTTTCTCCTCACAAATATTATTTATGAATTTAACAATATTGTGTGTATGTCATGGGAGTATGTCTACTGAATATTTATTTTGTAAATATTATGAATGTTGGTAAAATATTAACACCAGGCTTACAACATATTCACAGTTTGTTAATAATAATAATAAATTTCAAAACATTAGTCATATCCACAACAGGAGTAGTACCAAGAACATTGGCAGCCAGTATAGAAAAGCTAAAAGTTGAAATTAACCTATATTTCATTCAAAAATCAGTAATCCTGGATAACTTTAATTTAATCAGAGCATTTTTAAATGAAGACTAATTATCTTTGTTAATGTATGGAACTTGACATCAGTCTGTTTCCATGACACCGTCACTTTGTGGCGAGAAAAAAGACATTTAAATAATAATAATAATGGTTTTCACTTCTAACGCCCTCAGAAAACACTGCATTCAAGTCGGCTTTGCGACTTAAAGGATCACTCTTCATGACCAAATACTCATAGAAGACGGAGAAAACATTTTTTTTATCCTAATTTATCCTGAAACGGTACCGGTAATTTTCCCTTTCTAAAGGAGACTTAAAAAACTGTACAGCAGTATGATATGTAATACTAAAAATAGTATTTCGGTGTCTCAGTTCCTAGTTCTCATCTCTCATTCCGCCGTACAAACCACAACAAAAACAGTAAGTGGGCTATCTCTTTAAGCTTCCGACATAATGCATCGCGCTCCTTAAACGGATTGCTCTCTTACTCAGTTAATTTCCTCAAACGTCCCCTTCAAAGCCGCATTTTTTACCTAGGATGCCTCTTAACGACGTTAGCAGGAGCAAAAGACAGAGAAGAATAATGCCCCAGATCTGCGAGCTCCTCCACCACCCGCCAGATTGGAATGCAAAGAAAACTGGGCAATAATAGGGAAATTGCTCGGCTTTTTTCCCATCCCCTCGTAATGGCCGCGTACGTTTACGTAACTCCTTTAAAGAGACTGATTAAGGGTAATATTTAGCCATTTTTTGAGAAAGGGTTGTGGGAAGTGAGTTATCTCCCTTTCCCGAGGACCGCAATCGAAAAAGAAATGTTATCGCTTTTCGGTATCTGAAGTCGACGAAGTGGAACATTGTGGTGTCCCGTTTGGTGGGGTAATTACTCCTGGCCTATCTCTTTCTCTGGCAGTTCCACATACGATTCTAACTAGGCCATTGTGTCCCTCTCTCTCATTGTCAGATGTTGAACTTCTTTTCGGAATCGGTCCATTAAAGGATTCTTCGATATTTGTATGTATTAGTGATTATTAGTGCTTCCAATAAATATATCATTCAATACCCGGGCATTTGAAAAATATTCCAGATTACAGGAAACCGCGCAATCATGTTTACATCAAACCAGATTACATCAAACCGCGATGTTACAATCATTTATCTATAGAAAAATAAAGCAATAATTTTAAAATTAAAACTAAATTAATTTACAAATGTTTGTATGGAAACATTTGTTGGTATTAATGGTTAAACAACTAAAATATAAAAGTTAAAGAGTTTGTAAATTATAAATCAGTAAGTATAAAATTAAAGCGTTCTTTTTAGTAGTAGAACGGCTATAATTCGGCTAACCAAGATATAGTTTCGAAATAAGATTCTTTAGCCGAAATCTTCGTTCACCGAAATACGATGTCCACTGGTTTATCATGGGGTAAAGCATTCAGAAATACAGCCGTAAATACCACAAATTTTCAAAACGTTAGAATGGGCGGCATACTGTATGTTTCGGCCACTTTTAATATTTTGTACTTATTCAGAGAACATCAGTAAGCTGAGTCTGTATTCGCTAGTCTACATTCTACATGTACAAATTGTACATAGTATTAGTTCGTCAAACAACGAAAATAATCTCTATCAGCCGATCAATTAGTCAGCGGGATGACTCGATAAACTACTAAATTTATCTTGACGGCTGAGAAGGCGTAGCAAGAATAATAACGTGTTCTGGGGCGCGGAGAGGGAGGCCAATCAAAAATGAGCAGATTAAAGCGACTTACCTATAAACTTGGAGACGCTCATTATCTCTTGGTGTTCCATGAGAAATCAGTCTTCCTCAACTCTATGTTTCCGCTTATAACACATTGCTTTTATTCTTTCTTAGTACTGTAGTTATACATTTTAATTTACATTTTTTTCGTCAACCTCCAATAGAATATTATGTACACCTCTGGCAGTTGTCAGAATGTGCCAGGTATCATTGTTACAGTGTCTTCATAAAAACTTAGACATTAAACCCGCAGAAGGGGTGGATGATTGTGTATTCTTTAAAAATGGTATTTTCCGTAATTGCTTTCCCACTCATGATATTCGGCAAACTACTGAGATTCTTCCACCTTATATTCGATTTTGTTACTCATTCGAATTCGGTCTGCTCTTCCCCTATTCTTTAACAATGAATACCGTAAAAATTTTCCCTGTTTATCGAGTAATAAAAAGCACGAAGAAAATAATGGAAACCCGAATATTGAGCAATTGGCACGGAAATACTTTATCCCATACAATGATGCAAGACTTTATCTTATGAACGATCAAATACAATCAATAAAAATAAATATTGCATCGTATAAGTAATCACAAAAGTTTTATTGATGAATCATTTCATCGCACCATTGACTAGAACGAAGTTACAGCTTCGCAAATAGGATTGATTGGAGCAGTAAACAAAACGTGTAGAAATTCAAATTTGAATTCGCACGCACGCATTCAGTCAACTTCATCGTCCGAGCTCACTTCATTTATCGACAGGTATTCATGAATTGGCTGAGTATATAACGACCTCATCCGTTCTCGCGTTCAACGTCCTTTCCTCTACTTTTTGTCAACTTTATCCGTTCAATATTTCATCCAAGGACTTATGCCTTTATGGAAAAAGTTATAAGAGTTAATTCTTATGTATTTATTATTTATAATATAATTCTGCCGCGATACGACGTAGGATCAGATGTCGGTATTGACTTACACATTAAGGACCGGTATTATAATGTACACTTCAATCATTATAATGTATGTACAATCAATTAAAGTGGACTTCAATCGATGTTCACTTTAGAGCCCGGTATTATAATGGTCTGTAAAAGTGAAGGCTTCAGTTAATATCAGTGCTTATCCATTATATATAAAGGAGATCAAAAATAAACTTTTTTATCTCTAACAAACCATTAAAACACTGTGCCCTAAAGTGACATTAATTAAATTCCGTTTTCAGAATAGATTATAATACTAAGGCAAAGATTATATGTTTATTTTCACAAACATGATAAGGCTACAAGTACTAAAGAAGTAAGAACTAACTAAGGCTCGTTATTATAATGTATACTTAAAATGGACTTTAACTAAAGTTCACTTTAAGGGCCCAGTATTACATTGTTTTTTTTTTAGAATTAAAGTGAAGACTATAGTGCTTCTCCATGCCAATTCATCATCTATATAGGAGATTTACCACAGTCTTCACTTTGACTCTAACAAAACGTTGTAATACCAGGCCTTAAAGTGAACT
The DNA here is from genome assembly GCA_000376725.2 of Ladona fulva. Taxonomy (NCBI): domain Eukaryota; kingdom Metazoa; phylum Arthropoda; class Insecta; order Odonata; family Libellulidae; genus Ladona; species Ladona fulva. Next base: position 488,651 of record KZ312450.1, on the reverse strand, counting down.
TTAATTAAAGTCCATTTTAAGTATACATTATAATACCAGGCCTAAGTGTTTGTTCTTATGACTCCCTTTCACAAAGTAGAGCTTGGAAATATTAGTTTTATATAGTTTATAATAACAGGCCTTAAAATTCAACTCCAATTACTTCATAATCAATTACCAAGTTATAATATAATAAATATAAATAACTTCGCTAATAAATAACAATATTTTACAATGATAAATTTGAAACTTACGCATCATTTACGCATGAATTAACATATACATAAGATTTTTTTGTTTTCTGCTTTCTTCGAAACTTTCATTTCGGGGCTGAAAAGATTCCATCCGTTCGTCAGGAGCATTCTCTCCGTTGAATGGCACTCAGAAAATGGGGACACAACTACTTGAGGGCTATCGAGCAAAGAGGAATGAAGCTGAAAAAATGGAGAGAACTGAAAGGAGCGCTGGAGGAGGCAGAGCGCGTAAGATTCTGTTTCACTTCAAACGAATCGGTCGCGTGGCGCTGGTTTGCCCACTCCTTTTGCGGACGCAATGAAGTGGAATTCCGCGGGCTTCGCTGCGAGGCACCCGCAAAGGAAAACGGTCTTCTTTTACTTTCCTTTTACTCCATTCGCGACTTTTATTTTTCAACTTCCGCTGGACTCGGCAACTCGGCTGGACTTGTATTCCTTGCCTTCGCTGAGGATGGATTCCTCGCTCATCTACGAGATCGCGTATTTCTGGAGAATTGGGTCAGTTTTGAGAACGTTAGATGCACAGAAAAGAAATAAATCAAACGACTTCGATGTCTTAGCCGTTTGGATTTCATCCGCAATCGTTGTCAAGGTTATGAGATGGTCGTCTTTTGAGGGAATGAGTAAATAAAGCCGTATTTTTACGCATTCCTCTTGTAAAAGGAATGGAGGACAACATATTTGTTTATGAATTTTGGCCGCGGTTAGACAGAATTCTGGTGTCAGATTTATATACACTTAGTATATTAATTATACAATTAATATACATGTAATTTAGAAATACAAAAAAAAATCACAATAAATAATTGCTACAAGATGTTATACCCTTTACATTGACCTTTACCTTTACCTATTATTAAATTGATTTTTGCTGAGCATTTTTTTCGAAATTCCTCTCTATTTTTAGGTAAAGGTATGTAAATCCTCTTCAGGCATACTATTTAACTCTTATATCTCTCAATTTTTGAGCAAATACTTAGCTAAATCTGTTCTTAGTTTTCTCAGCTTTAACTTATGCTTATCATTGCCTCGAGCAATAATAAATCGGTTCTTCTGTTCTGCTTCCCACCTCATTCCAAGCCTCGCCATCGTTTATTACCTTAAAGATGCCTATCAATCGATTTACCCTCTACGTTTTTTCTAATGTTTCCCAACTAAGAATTTCTAACAGTACTGTTATGTTACCTTCTTTCTTTTGCCTTCGTGATGCATATCTGGCAGCTTTTCGTTGCACTTATTCGTCATTTTTAATATTATTTTTATCATGCGGCTCCCATGCATTTGTCGCATATTCCAATATTGACCTCAATATCCCTTAAACCTTTCCCTTTGCTCATTCATATCCTCGATTCTCTATCTACTATCTCTGTCAGTGATATTTTCGCATAGTATAAGTACACATTACTTTAACAAGAGCCGCTGCATCCTATGGGTGCATCGCACCCGGGCGGCGGTATCTAAAGGGCGGCAATAGAATATTCTATTCGTAGCCAATCATTATTATTATTACAATAACATTGTTGGTTGCTTTCTGTATGATACTATCACATATCTAGGAAAGATTATAATGTGAAATCAAAGATTGGGAAACAATTAAAGGAACAAATTACGGATAACTCAAGACGAAAAAGGAATATTTGTGCAGTGGATATAATCGAAGGATTGGAACCAACAAAAGATTTTCTGATGACAAGTTTAGGTTTTGGAATATATCTTTAATAGAGAATTGATCGGAGACTTTCCTAATTTGCAAATAGCTTTGCGAGTTTAATTTACACTTCTGGAGACTACTGTCACTGCTAAGATAATGATAATATAAAGAATTGTGAACCATTAACCCATAATGACCATTCACTATGTCGTCGTACGGAGTATGCATAAGTAATTTTCAGTGATGTTCTGTGACCAATGTAAGCTGGGATACGATGTCAAAAACAGTGGTTTTTCAAAATCTTACAAAATAGTTTTTAGATGCAAACCAGGATATGAGTGGTTTTGGTATTTAATTCTTAGGAACGGAAAATTAAAAACGCATCTGGACGGCAGATAGGGTGGGCGCGGCTTTGACTTTAACCATCAATCATCAAGGCTTTACATATCAAGGATTTGTTTACAGCAAATCTCTTACCCGTCTTTTAAGTAGTGTTTCATTCTAAACTGTAATACTGACGGCCTTATGTTTTCTCTCATTGATAAGTTATTGATTACTCCTATCACTTCTTCATTGGTCTGTCCACTGTCTTCATAGAATTGGCTAACTTTTTCCTTACTTCCAAGCTTGTATCATTTGCTGTTAGCAATTGTTTTTTCCGTTAGAATACCCTCTTCATTGGGGCTATTTTGCATGCTGTATCTCTCCTGCTATGCTGGTGATCTTGCTATACATGTAGTGGGATTCTTCTTCTAAGCAAAGGGATCAACACAAAAGAGCGGTTAAATTAATTTTGCTTGGGAATCCTCATTGTCTTTCACATTGTTTCCGGAAGCGCTGACGAACGAGCAAAGCTTCAAACCAAACACGAGATTTATATTTCCCTGAATATGTGAAATTTATGATATTGTCACTTCAATGCAAATTTAGCTTCAGTCAAATGCTGTTTTGGAAATTTACCGACATTTTGCCTAATATTCCGCAATATGTACGTGCTGTTTCCCATGAAACGTGACATTGCGCAGAGAAGCCTAACTATCTGCATTTGCAGCTGATTTTTTTTGTTGCTTATTGCATACCAGGCTTTATGAGGCAACACTTCGCCAAACGTGCTAGGTGTCGAATTAGCATTTCGTTCCCTTTAAGAACTACATTTCCTGTCCTAACGAGAGAAACTCTCAATTAATTTACGTAATCATCGCTAGTCCCGAGAATAATTAACACACTAGTGATATGAATCAAATTGGCTAGTTAAAGGACTGTTTCAGTTAGATCGTTTGAAACTAAGATAATATGCTCTATATATCGTTACTATGGTCTATTAAATTTACTTTGACGGAAGAGGAGGAGGGAAAGAAAGAGAAATTACGTCATTTAGGGCCCGGGGATGAAAACCAATTAATGATGAGTAGACTAAAGCGACTAATCTGTAATCACGGAGACGCTCGCTATCTTCCTATAGTTCCAAGAGAAATCAGTCACTCACAACCCTGAGAAATTACAGATAAATCCAATAATTTAACTCCCAATCAAAGTTGAGTATCTCAATGAAATTCTTTGGATTAGTCTCCCTTTCCGCGCTCTAAAAGACGTAATATTTCTTGCCCCGCCTCCTCCGCCACCAAGATAAATTTAATAGATTCTAGTTGCTGACATAACGAACGAATGTTTCCCGCTTAAGATTTTTTCTGCATTACTTTTGGCACTTTTTACTAGTTACGGATTTGCTGAAGTTTGGGTAGAAAAAAATCTTGCGGAACACTGGTAAAAAAATTTGCTACATATCCTCCAATTTCTACATTTATCTCCATCTGCCGGGAAAAAAAACAATTTTTTCTAAAGAGTAATTCATTTCAAAGAATGATTGGATGGAATAATACGACGTGGTTATCGACAACATAGGGGTTAAAATAATATTTTGTATCAAAGTGACAGTAATTATACAATAGTTACAGTAATAATTTACTGCAATTCTCAAGATATTGGCAGAGAAACAAGCTTTGATTTGCTGTAAATACTCCCTATGGAAATATCTAACCTACGCCATCCTATAAAATATCTGATATCGAATCACAAACTAAAGAGGTATCTCGAATGCTCGGCGAGTACACCTAATGCCAAACGCAGAAAGGCGGTTTGCAGGATATAAATGTGGATGTAGATAACACTAAAACAGCTGTGTGCCGGGAATGACATCTTATGCTACATCGAGAATCACATTTTACGAATTTTCTTGTATATGCCTTTTCATAACCTATATTAGTAATCTTCTTTCCGGAAAAAGCAGATATCTAAATTGCAAGCATCATAATTACGAATACATCTTCAGAATCATAAATATATATGTAACTCTTATAAAAGGGATCTAATTTTTCTCCAAGGCCGGATTCCCGGAATTGTAATCGAAATAGGAATTCATAAAACTGTTTCTGTATCTAAAATTTATTCGTTTTACAATACCCCACACTCTACCAACCATCGGACGATTATAGTGGGGACGTAACAATTGACCAACACAGCCATTATCCTACTACGACCAAGGAAAAACTTGGTTTGACTGGACTCGAACCACGGACCTTGCCAATGTTAGGCATGCTGATCATTTCGCCACCAAGGCAGATGAGTCAGAATGAGAATTAAGATGGAAATAAGATTATATCAAGAGTTGGAGAAAATACCCCTGCGGGCAGAAACCGTCCCTCAGCCTGCAGCTCTCGGACATACATTAAAAAAGTCTGACGGGACCGGGACTCGAACCCGGGTCTTCCGTTTGAGGAAGAGTGCTCTGGCCATTGAACTTTATTGCCAGAACATTTCGTGGCGTGGGTGCTTGCCTACAGTCTCTTAAAAAGGCACGGAATTTTCCAGCAATGGTCCAGCGCTCGGAAAGTGGAAGACCCGGGTTCGAGTCCTTCTCCTGTCAGACTTTTTGTATGTCCATATCTACTCGGAAATATTCGTAGCCGCGCGACTTTCCGGGCAATACCATCCTTATCCCTTTCCTTGGTTTATTTTCTCCCCCGGTCTCCGAGCTCGTAATTCAGCAATGCGAATCCCTGATTTAAAAGTTTAACCCGATATGAATACCAATCATTCAATTTCCTCTATGGATGAAGGTGCTAAACACCTATCCTAGATGCAGAAATAGTTCGCGGCTTTTCTATCGGGAAAGTTCTCGATAGAGAACACATGCACAGTGAGGTAGAATACGTAAAAAGTTGTACGGAAGTTCATTTCAATATCTTATCACCGAAACATACGGTTGAGAAGCTTATTAGTCCGCAATTCTCCACAAAACCTAGATCGTCATGGAGGGCGGCGCTCCACCGCGCGGATTTGTCCCTTGCGGTGATGTCGAAAAGTCCGTTTTATTATTGGCGTCGATTACGATCACAAGATTTTCTTTCCGATTCCTCTTCAAAGAATACCTTGGTGTAAATTAGCCCGTGTCTATCGATGTCTATTTCTACAATTTTCCTTTCTTTGTGTAAAAATTAGCTCTAAAATAAGGGTCCGCCACTTTGTTCCATAAAGTATGCAGATATTCAACGCTGGTTGTTAAGATAAGATTTCATGTTTTACCCGATAATTTTCTTCATTTGGATTCAGCATCAGCTTGAAGTTGAAGAATTTCGCGAAAAATCGAAGACCGGCATTTTTCGCATCACTTTGTCAAGTTTGACCCCCTGTATCGTTGTGATGCGTAGGAGTTAATGTAAATGACTTTCATGGTTATATGTAGAATTTATTCAAGAGTAGCCATGCAGAATTTTAAAGTTCTCGCTTAAAAGATCATTTTTGTATTTTTTACCAGCCAGTAAAGTTTTACGGCCAGCTTTTTTCGATACTAGCCCACTATCACACGCGACGTTTCGGCCGCTATCCCAGCATCCATCTTCATCTACCCTAAAGTTCGCATTCAGAATTTCCGATACAGTGGAACATGAAAATTTTAGAGGGGATCATTAGTGTCAAATGGGGGTCTACCCGGCAAACGTCCGTGTGGAATTCTGTAGCTTTTGTAACTGGATGACCTTACTAATGAAATGGATGAAACATGCTTCGTTCAACTCCTTTCCCGGCTCAGCCCTGTCTTTTTGAAAGCAGGGATGATTAACGAGCTGTAAGTGACGAGAAAAAAGGAGAAAGTAGGAATATGCGAATCATTGATTGGGTTTACGAGAGAAAATAAATGCCATCCTAAGGAGACGAAATATATCTCTCGCATCCTGGGACATTATCACATGAGTACGTTTCCCCACAAAGAAGTCCCTGTTTTGGCAGATGTTACAGTGATATGAATCGCCGTTTTAGTCGCCGAAAGACAGTTCATAAACTCCAATTTTCCTCGTTTCCTTTCATTACAACCCATCCAGCCGCCATCCCCCATGCTTGCTACGAAAGGCTTTCAGTATGTACACACGAAAATTCTGTAATATATTCACACAAACCATAAATTATGTGCATAAGAATCAGACAAACAGCGGAAAATTTCATTCGAGTGCTAAATTTCTACTTTGTCCTAATTTTATCATTATTTTTATTGTTGATATCATTATCATTATTGTTGATTTTCAACCTTAATTGGCCTAGTGCTGTATGTTGATGTATTATTAATAAATAAATAAATTTGTTTCATTCGCTGCTCTCTGCGTTAAATTAATCACCCTCCAACAATTTAATCGAAGTAATTCTCTCTGTTGTGAAATAAAAATCTGTCCATGACATCGCTCTTCTTTGACGCAACGGGCGGATGGAATATTTCAATCAAAAATCCATTCCGAACGAATTTATCTACGCACGAGAGGAATGACAAATGCGAAGGGAAAGGCAATCGCAGGTCTGAAAAGGGAATTTCGTGCGTCTCTAAAATTCGCGTGCGTGCTCTACCGCTTCCATGTGAATATTTCGGTTGAACTATCATCTCTTGCGCATAAATATTTCGTCAGAATTTTCGAATTACATTGCAATGGAATCCATCTTCGTACCAAGCGTCCAGTAAATATCACTTCAGAATGTCAACCATTTTAGCTGATATGATGTGAGAACGTTCAAATATCCTACTCAATAATAATCGCTCTTTTAAAAACCTCTTTCACTGGCGGTATCGTTCAACAGTAAATTAATTTAATGAGTTTTTTTGTCGATTCACAGTTGATATATCTCACCTAAAGATCAATCTGTTTACGAAACTTCGGATAATAACTCTTGTTGTTCGGATTAAGACTCTTGTTGAAGTTAAAAATTGGTTTATCTTAGAATGAATTATTGATTTTTTTCACTTCACTCTAGTGAAACTAACAGAAAAGACATCAAAGAATGAATAAAATAAAAGTAGACAGAGAATATGTAAAAAGTATTTTCTCGTTTCATTACTCAAAAATGTTCATACATGTTAATATTTTGTTTCTTATGGTTACTTTTTTCATAAAATCATAATTGAGACAATGAAACCGATTAGATGCAAATCATTATTGCGCCCAAGATCATGGGTGGGCCATCAGTTAGTCAGTCAGTCTGCGATACGAAGTTGACAAGCCGAATAAGCCTTACATCTGAAAGCTCAACATTTTCCTTTAGTAAAGAGATAGCAGCAGAAGGTGGCGATGGAGAAGATGAAATCCTCGGCGAAGTCAAAAAGTTAATACTCTGAGTCAGAAGCTTCCCTTACCCGCGAAAAGCTGCCTAAATCAACCATCGAGGGAATAAGGCACTAAAATTAGACTCACCGTTACCAATATAGCCGTTATGTAGAAAATCACATTGATAAAACTCACTGGGTCAACACATCGCTTATTCACGATTCTAGTTTTCAAATAATCAATAAAAATAATGTGACTGGAATGGAAATGGCGCTTACTTTCCCGTTATCCGGCACTTTATATTGTTTCATCTTAACTTCGCGTTTCTACTTTTGTCTGAAACTCCTAAGGACCACTTCAACTGCTGATTTTTTCTCTCAATCAGCGAAATTTCTCATATGATTCACGTCACAGTCTACTCCATTGTTCCACACACAACTTATCGCAGGTCGCAGAATACCCTCTCAGAATGAATGTTCAACTCCATACTTATCATTTAATGTTTCTGTAACTGCGATCTATTTTGTACAAAGGGGAAAATGTTTTCTAAGTTTGAAGAGAGATTGAGTCAAGTAAAGATCGTGGGTTGGCCATAAGCAAAAAGGAGAACCTTTGAAACCATACTCCAGGCAAAATTAAAATCATGAATAATTTCTTCCCTCGTATACTAAAAAAATTGAGACGTACTCTGAAAAGATATTTACATAATATATTTAGCGCGTATATGTTAAATGGACCGCCATGTATCAAAAAACGCTAGAAATCAAGTGCTACGAAATTAAGAGAGTGGGATATTTGAGTTAGTAAGAACTACATTCAATTCGTAAACTCTATCAACAATGTCGTTATGAGAGGCAGAAGAACGTCTTTCCATAGGCTCATTTCAGCCTTAAAAATTGTTTTACTCGACTCCAACCAATCAGTCCACAAATTTGAAAGACCCAAAAATTCGCAAGCTTAAAAACAAAATGTCCAATGTCATACCAAATCCTTTAAACTAGATCGATGAAGACTAAGCTGAAGAAAGCGAGGCTTTTAACCCCTCTCCTCAAATCCAACCCTATCTCATCCAATCTCCCATTTCAGTTTCACTCACAAAAGGTACGTAAGGGAGGTTGAATAGAGGAAGGCTCCTATTAATACATCTGGGGAAGTGTCACCATCTACCTTTCCGGCAGCCGGAACCAGATTCATGAATGCTGCTAAAGCCCTATATCCTCACTTCCCTTGTGTTCTGCTTCTTCTTCCCCCTCCTCCGACTATAGAACACTTCCCAAGACGTGAATCTTTAAGAGAGCCTCCCCCTGAAGAGGGATTCCCATTTGAGATTACCCTCTTAAGGGAAAACCCGCATGCTTACTGCCCGGCAAAAATCCAATGCTTCAGTGCGAGATCTCTATCCAAATTTTCACCTTCCCCCTTCTCCGCTCTTTCTAGCTCTTCCCTTTAAGCCGCTACAAAGCTGCATGGATTTGGAATACCAATTACATTTAACGTCAACTTTCGAGGATAAGACCCCCTATCCAACTCTGTAACTCTGTATTCATAATGCCACTTTTGGTTTTTATGGTTAATAACAATAAATGTCAACTCGATGAGAGAAGAATTATATTTTCACTAAATAAATGATTTTCATTGGTACAGCGTTTAAACGGACGTTAAACACGTTTTATAATCTCAAGATTTAGAAAACGTCGAATTGAATAACAATTGGCTTTTATGAACTGTTTTGATAACTCGAAATACTTCGTAAACGTCTTTAGTTTTGTTTCACGATACTTCATCCTCTATCAGCCTCATCCGCACTGAAGAAAATCATCGAAGGTTCCGTGCTTTTATCAAAAATGTTTACATTTCCCTCAAGAAATATTCAAAGAGCTTAAGATCATGCCACTCCTCTCAATTTATTTTTTCGAAACTATTCTCAGTATTAAAAATAACTTGGGCTCCTTGGTTCTCAATTCGAATATACATTACGATCAAACCAGATCTAAATATAGCATTCGTGTATTAGAACAGAAATGAATAATTAAGGAGCATTTCATGCTGGAGTGAGATTGTACAACAGACTGCCACAGTCCATAAAATATATAGTAGTTATTGAATTATATAAGGAAATTAAAGCAGTCTTTTACTGAAGGGTTATTTTATTCAGTATGTGAGCACATAGAATACGTAGATAGTAATAAGAATTGATTTATACAACACTATGACTTGTTTTGTCATAGTAATTATATATATAGTAATTATATCATAGTTTATTACTGCATCCTTTCGAGTAATACATTCTATAGCGTTGTGCTCTGGGGTGCATAAAAGGACAAATCAATGCGAGTAACATAAGATTAAGGATACACGATAAAATTTTTTGTGAGAAATATAATGTAAAACATTTTCTTATATATCTGTAAGCTGTCTATTTTAATGACAAATGTGGCAATGTATTTTAATGAAAAATCCATGCAATATGTACTTTGCCTAAGGATTGTGAAAATTAATCAATAATTGATTATTCTATAAAAGCCTTCGATCAATTGTGTGCTTAAATCTGTCTCGGAATCAGTTATGCAGCGCGGGAGATTAACCATTTAGTGAATGTAGATGATTTTGTCGAATGTTCTGCATGAAGGTTACTCACCAGGTTTTCCTTCGATATACATTCCTTCTTTGACATGGACGAGCAATGTTTTCGTCTCTTCTTTTAATAGAGGATAAGAGATATTTTTCACATCCTACACTTCTACCTTTTCGTGTTTTAACAGGTATTTCTTATAATGATGAGGTA
>KZ312450.1:436386-469310 GCA_000376725.2 Ladona fulva | reverse complement strand
ATATGATAAGAAATATATTGAGTTATTATGATCTTACGACGGATTTTTTTGTGCTTAGAAGGACCAGATATATACGATAATAGATATATTTTTAAGCCAAATTAAGTTCCGTCATGCTTGACGGGGGCGTTTACTAGTTAGGTTAATAAAATAGATGATTTATATTTTACTGAAGTTAGAGAATCTATAAAAACTCTATCTTCTCTATAATATCACGTACGTGATAATGAACTTGTAGCCAAGAAACTGTGAAAAACAATTCTGAAAATACGTTTCAAATATTTAAGTTTCAATTCTTAGAAATGAATTGTGTTACTTTCTTATAATCTTATTGCTCAAATCTCTTTGTTACACCAAAATTTATGGATAGAAATGCGTTTATCTTACATACTCTTAAATAAGGAGGAGAACTACACTATTTTTTGCTGATACAATTGTTCCAGCCTGTCGCTAACATTCTTAAAAGATGTTGAGAGAGAACTACAAGGATTTTTACTTTAATAAATATACATTATTGCAAAACCATTTTTATCAGAAAGGTAACATATCGCCATATGGCTGGAACATAATTGGCTTCTTTTATTTCTTTTGCTTCACTTGCGTGACGGATATGAGCTTAGCCTCACCGTGCAGCGATTCCAACTGATACGTAAGTTCCTGGCAGCATTACTTTACTGCTTTTATCGTAAAATATTGGATTGATAACGCATTCGCAGGCGTTTCTACATAATTTATTTCTGCAATACAACGCCAGTTTGGTGCATTTTAATTACATGTACTCTTTTACGATCTTTATAGTATTTCATGGAAAAAATCCCTACATCTGATACCAAACTCATGTCTTACCAATTTTTCAAGTCTTCAAATATCGATTTATATTCTTTTAGATGTTATCATTTACGTGTTTATATTCTTATAACTCAAACTATTGCGTAGCGTATTTCTTTGTAACATCACTCTACAGACAACGTTCGGGATAGCAACGGGTATTCGGTTCCATGCTTCCAACCATTCGAAGTACATACAGAAAATGTATTTATTCATTATTTAATTGATAAATTGAAATATTAAATTTCGCATTAATTAACTTTTTAGCTAAAGAAAGTCAATCCTAGAAGCATAAATCGATAACTATAATGAAAGCGTCTGAAGTTTTACAAGGATGAAAAAAATATTTCCTGAGTTTATTCTTATATCATGTTTACTAAAAATTTAAGATATGGCGAATCACAATATATCCAAGGTCTCGTTTATCGCTACCCTTTTTTGTGTATGTAAAAATATGAAATGATCCATCATCATTGGTTATCGATCCAAGGAGTCTTTCATTCGGATATCCGGAAAACCCAAATACCAAAACAACATCGGTCCCAACCCTTCAAATTAAGGCTACTGAATTTTCATCACACCGAGAGCTCCTCAGGAAGTGTATTAGGGCCGACTTCGTCCCTGGTTTATATTAATGATCCACTTTATAATATTAAGAATAATGTTATAGTATTCGCCGATGATACTCTCCTCACCTCTCCTAGGTTGCGTCACAAAATGACACTATTATTAGATATACATTGGCGATATTTCAAGTGATGTAGGGATTAGACGCTAGATTTGCATATTTAGAAGCGCGTATACTTTTATGTGCTCCACGAACGTTAACCGAGTACCTTTAAAAATATGAAGATATTCGTTGGGGTTCGTATGTCATCATAAAAGCCTAGAAGTAGAACTACTAATTTCTGTAGGTAGTGGTTTCTTCCTTCAAAGAGCATACTCGGAACGTAGTAGGAATGGCAGATGCGATGAAAATGTTAGCCTGTGATATTACAAGGGGATGTTCAACGAGAATAAATGAAATAGCCAATTTTTCCTTATTTCCCTCGACATCTTCTAGAATATTGATGCGCGATTTGGGATTCTCAAGAAATAGCATTATTTTTCGATTCTGAAACGTTCCAACGTAGAGCAGCTTGATATGTTAAAGGAGACTTTGGGTTCGGTAGCCGTGTTTTGGATATGCCGAAGTCATTGGGTGAAATTCCTTTAATAAGGAGGCATGATTACCGAAGGAATAAATTTCTCTACTGAATTCGTCGACGAAGTAGTCAATTCTTTTATTCCAGCGAACGCGATCTCAGCAAGAAAACGGAATAGACTAAAATAAATTAAAATCTAAGATAGTTACTTCTGGTCGTTTCTACCACGGTGCACACGCCACTAGCCACTGGCACGGTTAATACGTATATTCAACTGAATCTTCGAAAAATAAATATATTGGCGTTCCTTTTAATTTTGCGCCCTATTTCTTGCAGAGGTTGTCTTTAATCCAAGACTCAAAATAATATTCCTACAATTTTTATTACAAGCTATTTTCCTATTAAATAATACGCCAGAATCAGTCGTCTTTGCATAACCGCTCTAAGGGGCGTATCTCATTCGCAAAAGAATCATATCCTTTAGAATATTCTCAAAAACTACCAATGAGTTTACTTTCTAATCCTGCTAGCAGGTAATGGCAGGGTTTGTACACACAAACCATAGTCGAATGAGAGCGAGGTGAGGTTTCCGATCCATTAGAATCGAAACCGATACTCATTTATGTAAACAGAACCAGAACTGAGGCTCTTAGCTTGACGCAGGAGAGCTTACCATTTTCCTGCGACAAATCCTTTCCCTTTAAGAAAATGTTCTGCACGACCACAGAGTCTATTCGGCCACGCCGTATTATAATATTATCTCGCGGACTTTGTTTCGAGATTTCTCAAGAAAATTCTCTTTCCACGCTTTTTAGGAACTTGTAAAAACGTTATGATTTTCAGAGTTACATTGAGCGCGAAATTTCGCTCGCCCGTGTGACAAAAATAGAAATGTAGATGGAGTCGCACAGATAAGAATTTCCGTGCAGTTCTGAGAGGGGGATCGGTGGAAAGCACGACCCGTTGGACGAATGGCTCGCCTTTAAGTGCTCTCTTTATACGCAATTTCGAAAGAGATCGTACGAAAACACGCATTTAAACATTCTTGCGAAGTAAACAGCACTTAAAGTACAAGCGTATTCTTTGGTCACGTGCAAACATAGTTGTCGATACAGCTGAGAAAGACTTAGAAAAGAAGAAAGGAATGTTACTATCTTATCTTATCATCATATGGAGATCTGGAGAAGTAGTTACCGAAAGAAGTATTGGGAATAAAAATCTTGCGATGTGCAGCCATGGAGAATTCTAACTCCTAACCGTTGGCTTACTTGCAAAGAACGGTTTGGTTTCCTTAAACTCTAATGTATATAACACAACCGTGCTCCTTCTTTCTTTACAGTGAAAATAAATGTCATTAATCAGAATATCTCAAACATCATCATCTTTCGTACTATTACAGCCATTAAAAAGACTGATGCATAAGATATATTTCCTTCTATCCTGCGGAATAGGAATATTTCATTCAACAACATATGGTGGTAGGAATATATACGTCCATATTTTGAAGTTATAAAGCTTTCTTAATAACGCACGCAATGTTCGAAAGAAAACGAAAAAGCGATACAGGGAAATAGTCGCCAGGACGGATAGATATTTTTGGTCATTTTTCCCGCGAAGTATCAGGGAAGCTAATAGCTATCCAGGGTAGTTAGGGATATAGGTGTTTTACACCCCCTGCCACGCGCCATTGGCGGTTTGCAGGGCTTAAATGTAAATGTAAATGTAATACTTTTTGCATCTAGGTTCGAGTTTAGTAGTGAATTATAACCTCAAAGTGCGTTTAACAACATGTTAAAAGTAACTCACGGAGGTTGCCTTGCTTTTGCGGAAGTCCATAATTCTTAAGTCTGTAGATAACAATACCCGGTCGGAATTACCAGCATTATATTTAGAATTGTAAAAGTTATTAAACAATAGCTAAAATTAGCATTGTTACTATTTGTTAAATGTTGGAAGATTAATTGACATCTCCAACAGCCTGTAGCGTAAGCAATTAGAGTAGATGAATTACTTAATTCACTTGACTTCACTTTTACGGCGATAGAGTCATGAAATTTAATAATCTACAGTTGTATTTTTTACATTAACATCACAGCTAATTTCTTATTTAAAGATTAGAATTAACAGCCATTGTAAAAAAATTGATTATGACTTACTTGAAACTCTGATTATGTTTGAAAATATCGTTAAAAAATAGAAATCGTATTTAATACGTCGGCTCTCTTCTCATTAAGCTCCGATTAACTTAATACTTACTCAACCTCCTAATTTTCGGAGAAGTAAATGGAAGTCCAAAGCTATTTTTCCGAATAATTCATTCTCGACCTTCCTATGGAGAACATTTTTTATAAGTCTGGGCCCCATTTAGATTGAACCCAAATACGATTCAGTGCAGAAAAATGACATACGCACGATGAAAAATGATAAAATGGCAATGAATATAAAAACGAGAATTAGTGAGTATTTAATGCTTTTAAAGACGGAAAAAATATGTTTACTTTTCTCTACGGAAATTTATACGAATGTACATTGGAATGCCAAATGTTTGTAACATGGGTCAGTGCTTCCTTACTTTGTACCGTGGCACATTCTTGTGCCATGGCTTAGCTCTTAGTGTGCCATGTAACATCCGACAGTGACATATTTTTCTAATTCCGCATTACGGACTCGATCATTTTTTTGTTTAATAAGAATTTGTCGTGAGACTACTAAAATATGTGTGTTTAATTTCACAGGTTGAGAGTTTCTTTTCTTTTACCATGAATTTAAAAGAACTGGAAAATGCGTAGTTTAATTTCCGGCGACTTAATATATAAGTGCGCCGTGAAAGACAAATGTTTGAGAAACATCGTCCTAGGTGATTTGTTTCCACAAAATTGTTTTCTTCTCGTTCAGTTTTAAATATATGTATTAATTCCTTGAAACCCACACAAACATCTCGTCATACAGTGAGTCAATTACAGTGAGTTACTCAATAACGGGCTAACATATACATCCATTCCGTAACCGAAAAACCTGGGACTCGAACCCAGGATCTTAGAATTGGAAGGCCAGCAAATACTAACCACTTCGCCATCGAGGCCGGCCACGTTAGTCGTTAAACTGATGATTTTTAAGTTATAATAACAAGAAAGTCACCAAATAGCATACGGCTTTGCTGCTCTGTATATAACTGTGACCATATCTTACCGGGGGTAACCAACGAAAGTGGCAAAATATTTCTTAAGAATGAAGGACAATATTAGTCCCTAAAATTAATCATCGTATTATAAAGGGAAACATAAAAAGAATAGAAGAAAAGAAGTCATGAATAAGTGGAACAGGCAACAAAGAGAGAATAATGAGAAATTTAAGAGTTAGAGAAGCGTGTCGCGACAAATATCGTGATCGTGAGTTGACAGAGGCATAAAAAGAGTTCGTAGAGCCACGCAAACTGGACAAAATACAGAAAAAAATTGAGATGCGTAGAGAAGGCGAGTATAAGTACACAAACGAGCTGAAATGACTCCGCCCTGGCGTATTACGGAATAAACTAAAGGGACATTTGACTGGCCCTTTTTTTTTTAGAGTGGCACATCACCAGCGCACAGCTGTTTGACCTACATGCTTCATCAATCCTCTTCACCTCAGATGCAGTACTGAAGGATTTCCATTCATCAGGAAAATTTTGTGAAAAGTTGTTTGACAGGTGCTTAGGTTTATAAAATAATATGTCTTAATCCTTTTTCCTAATAAGTTCACAACTACGGTTCATTCTCACGAAAATATTTTAATCTTGAAACTCAGATAAAGTCGCGAGAGTTTAAAAAATTTAAAGCTCAGAAAATGCTACACGCAAACAAAATCTGGAGATATTCGCAGAATTATTACTTCAAAAATAAGCATTACCTGCTTAGGAAGATAATATCGATTCAGTTAAAGGAGAAAGGGTGGCGATATGGAGTAATAAAGGAATAAGGAACCTTTTTTCGTCGAAAATGCGCATGTGAAGCCATCGGATCGCAAGTGTGAATTCTGTTTTGCCTAATTAGTCCGCCTGCATAATCGTACGTAGGAAAACGTATTTAATCTCCAGTAAAATTAGATTAGATCCGCCATTAATTTGGCGAGTTTATGCTCAAGCGGACCTCTTTCCCATCTAAATTCATATATATCATTTGATAATAAAGAAAACTGAGAGCGATGAGAGAAAGAAAGAGTAGGCTGTGGGGAAATAATCTTCGCAGCTTATGACTCATTAAGAGAATACCCTCGCTGGAAAACACTGAGAGAGAAGGGGCAGAAAAACGCATGAGCAAATATAATTAGTAATATCAAAATACAAGTTCGAACTACAATAACTGGTGTAAGAGAAGAAATAAGTATCTGTGTACATGGAATAAAGTATAAAATTTTAAATGATGCTTTATAATACAACATTACGTTGTGTTATTACAATTACATATTTGACACTAAATTTAATCATTGACCAGTAATTTTTGTTCATATTAAAATAGATAAACTGGAACATACGTAAGCTATACAGTGAAAGTGATTATATACGTAGAATATAAAACCGTAAAGGATACAAAACGAAGATAATGTTTTTTGTGTGTCATTTAAGTAGTTAAATTATGAATATATTAGTCTTATCTATCCTTCAATATAATATCCCTATTAGAGATTAATGATTATTATTAGATAATAGATATCGAGCAAAGGGGGAACATTTTCTTTCAATTGGGATGATAAATGGAAATACGAACAGAATAATCAAATGTCTAAGTTTGTTTAAAGATGTGAAGAAGAGGTCACATTGGACGCTGGAAAAGGCCGCAGGTTCCACACCTTCGGCATAAAGCATTCATGGAACACGGCTTTCGGTAGCGTCGCCTTTAATAAAAGCCGCAGGAAATAAAAAGCCGGGAGAAGAGGAAAAATGGAGGGGAAAATTCACATCACATATTCGGTCACGCGAAGTGAACATAGGGAAATCAAGTGAAGAGATGTAAGGGGAATGGCGGGACTAGGGGCAGGTGCAAACCACAGAGGAAAGGGAGTTGGAAGGGCAGGAGTACGAAATGGGAGGCGGTTTGAGGGCGTAGGTTGGCGCGGGTTAGAGCAACACCTCTGGGAGAGGAACTTCCTCAGGCAATAATGTGGACAAAATGGCCTTTTGGAGATAAGAGTAGGGCGTTGCGGAGGGACGTGAATGGGGACAGCAATCTGGCTTTTCGAGACCAAATTTTGGGATTAGGGTTCTTCCGGAAAGATTTGTTTTTCATTTCATAGTTAATACGCTTACAACTAATTCAGCTAACAAAGGATTATGCGCAGTTTCATGGTCTAGCCAACTGACACGGATTTGGCAAACGAATTTCTGAGCCTCTTGAAGGGAAAGAGTTTCATGAAAATTAAATTTGAAAAATACGTACAGAAATACCGTCAATGTGACCTGAATGTACTTGTGGAACGCCATTTTAATAAATGAGACAGCGAATTTCGTATTTTCCGCACAATTTTACGACCGCTTTCGGCATACAGCCATCGTCAGGAAAATGCGAAGGTCTCATTTATTAGTGCATTAGACCTTCTCCAAATATAGACTCTTGTAAACCACTCTTTAAAAAATACAATATTTTGACATTACCTTGTATTTACATATATGAAATATTACATTTTGTTCATTTAAATAGAATAGATTATGAGACTAGATGGAAAAATAACCTGAAATTTCCAAAACTAGACTATAAATGTATGAAAGGACCCCATATTACATGGGAATAAAATTATACATTAATATCCCGAATGAATTTATTGAGAAGTATGGGAAAAGTATTAAACCTTTTAAGGAAAACTTAAAAATATTACTAATTGAAAAGTGTTACTACTCAGTTGAGGAGTTTTTAGCAGACAATAGGTTATAGGTTTTGAATGTTCTTCCGGTTCTTTATGTATTATGAATGTAATATTTTTTATCATGTCATATGTAAGTGTTATGAATATGAATATGTATGTATTATGAATGTAATATCTTTTATCATATCAATCATAATATTTTACTCTTTAGTGTATGTGAAGTATTTTTGTAATGCTTATAATGTTGGAGGATTGTACTTTGACGTGTCACCAATTCAAGCAGATGATTTTCTGTGTAAATGAATGCATTACTGTGACAATATAAATTATTATTATGGTCACAGAAACGCCATCCATCATGTTCTTGTGAATATTCCCACTATTTTTAATGTGCATCCACGTGCACCTTAGCAATAACATTGATTGTACAGTTAGAAGGAAAATATGAAGTGCAGAGGATAGATTGCCACGGTCGAATAATTTAGATGAAATTATGGAATGGTGCGATGATTGGCAATTAGAGCTTAATATAGACAAATGCTCAGTAATTAACTTCTTCGAAAGGAAAACTAATGTCAATGATTATTCGTACAGCCTCCGAGGGACACTTAAACTCAGATACGCGAAGATAACAGTTGCTAGGAGCGAAGAAAAAGTCCGCCAATGATGTTACGTTGCGTCGATCAGGTCTCACGTTGAGTATGAGTGTAGCGAATGAAAACTTCTCGAAAGTTGTTGTATTCGAGAATTAGTACAACGGAAGACAATACGTTTCGTAAAAAAATTGTTAATCGGCGAATCAGTTAGTGTTACACATAATGATTCAGGACGTAGGATGGGAATCTCAAGAAGACAGATTTAAACAAAGACTTAATTTACTTAATAAGTTCAGAGAAGGTACATTCTTAGAAGATGTAGCTGATATTGTGCGTTCTCCCTGTAACAACTGCCACTCATAACGCGGTTTCTTCCAAATAATTTTATGATCTGATGCTTACAATTTTCAAAATGAATCTCATATTCAATTGTGCTGCTACGTACGTGTTATTACTCTTATACATTACTCTTATACATACCTTCGCAGGGGCTTCTGGCTATCAACGGCTTGTCAGCAAGCACATCAGAATTGATCGATCGATCACTACTGATCGATGTGGATATTCAGCAGAACGTGGTTGATCATCGAGACGAGTTTTGACTATCTAATGATTTTGCCCTCCGAAGTAATTTAAGATTCTTTAAATATTTCACTGCTTAGCGTTCCCACGAGGGATTTATAAGAAGCAGATGTTCGGAATAAAAAGTTAAGTTATATTCATCAGATACCATTTTTATGGATAGAAGTGAATCGGAATCCAGCGAATATGATGAACATCGATCACGACTACTACGATTTTTTCGTAACATTAAGTATACGACTGTGCAATGAATTTTTCCTAAGATTAAAACTTTAGGATAGATTTTAAACTTTTATGCCGATTAACAACACTATAATACATAATCGAAAATTTTAAAAAGCTTATCAGACTGACATTGCTCTTATGCATCTCTGGATTAAATTGCGTTGCCGTAAGTTGTGACGTTTCTTTGCAATTGATTTTTATACATCACGAAAAAACCGATATTTGCAAGAAGTGCCGTTTTTTATGTACCTTGGTTTAAATATATCTTCACGGTGAATTTAGTTCTTCGTTGCCATCCACAAAAAAATTCAGGAAATGAACATAGAATTACCTTTACTTTGGCCCAAATATTGTTCATATGCATTGAGCGTAAGGCTCGCAATAAATTAACAAAGTCCAGGGGCACATAATTAAAAATCCGATAGTAGTCCTTTCATGAATATGCTTCCACAGCTAAGGTCATTTTGCACCTCTATAATGTGGGCCCCTATCGGGAACCCGGGACTGCTTTCATCAAAAGCGAACTCATTGGCCATTTGGCTATCCTGGGACCTTGTCGGCGACACCCGAACCATTTGATACAGGGTTATTAACTGTATCCTCGCTATTTCTCATCGCAGACTTGAGGATCGCTCTTAAATAGAGCACGTTTGCAATTTATAGTGTAAAACTTTTCGGATGTACAGCTATGCATGTATTTTACTCAGTATATAATTGCTAGAAATGTTGCAGAACCATTTAAGTTTTAAAAGAAAAAATGAAGATTACTCTTCAAAGATTTAATTTAATGACTTCTGTTTAAGTCCACGTCAATCAATATTTCCGCTAATATCAAAATTAGTTGTAATTAGAAGAAGTATAATGATAATAATAATTAATTAATAATTATAGTACAATTAGTTGTCAATTGATGAAAGGAAAAATAATCGATTTACAATGAGTTTCGAATGATTTAAATAGGGCCTTTTGAGATTGAAATTTATTCCCTAAAAGCGTACAGTATTGTTTTTGTTTATGTTTTTCTTTAGTTTATCATATCCTAGTGATAAGACGTTTGTTTAGCCAAATTAGAATACAGCATTTATCAGAATGTAAAAGTTAATGTCCAAGATAAACGGAACATACGTATCTTGGATGTTGGTGATTGTACATACGTAAGTGATGCTTTGACATCCATTCGATATAAACTCTTAGTTCGTCTCGATAATCTGCATGTATGTATTCCTATAATCAAGCCGCTCTCACCATTTTATATATGGGAATGTAATAATACTAAATTTTAAACTAAAGGTTATTTTACGGAAATGATAATTCATGCTTCATTCCCAAAAATATCATCTTCGGTGGATGAGAAATTGACGCCGTAAAATGGCGCTATTGGTTCCAGCAGCAGTCGTGTGAGTTTGATTTACCGCCGTGATTTCCATAGTGACCATTTTCGATCAGAATCTTCGACAATAAAAAGAAAAATAAATTCCGGAAAAGCCATTACATTAGCCTTTGATTTTACTTTAAATCACATTTACCATCTTTCGCCAATGACAGTAATAACGTTAGCTCGACGTGTGTGGAATAAAACCAGAAGATGCCTCCTCGGAAGCGAAACCGGTCGTGCCGAATTAAATCCTGCGGAAAATATCCGTTTTATCTTTGATAGCATGGCTCTCCACTAAGTCACGCCTCCACGTATTGATTTCAACCAAAGTTTTACCGGGAATCATTAGTCGGATTTGGCGAACGCTATCAGAAGTTGGGATTTTAAAACGAAGACGTAGTTTCGTGACTTAAGATTGGCTAAATTTAAAAATTCCATCAAATCAATTCATTCGATAAACTACTTCCAACTCAATCCTGAGTGTTGTTTTTCATGAATTTATTAAAATGTTTCAGTATCGTAGCAGATAATTGAATGCTACGAATTGAATGTCATTCATAAGGCCATCGTCCCGCACTTACGTGGATTTATTCCTCTGTTAAAAGATAGATAGACCCTTAATTGGCGAGGTTAGGTCCATGTGTGCCTGTCTTTTACCTAGCCTCGTATGCCATTACATTATGTACAGAATATAATTATAACCTACAGGAAAGAGAGCGGTGTGGAAAAAATAGTACCTATTTAATTGTGATTGCTTTTGTCCAATAATTTTCTTTCTGTGATTATTTTAGTTTTCTACATATTCTAATTAATCACTTCTCATGTTTTAAACCGAGCAGTTATCTATCACCCTAGCACTTAATAGCTTTGAAAACTACGAAAACGTTGCTGTGAAGCAATCTTTATTCGTTTGAAAAATCTTACATTCTCTAAAAAGTACTGAAAAACACTCATTAGGTGAAAACTAATACTCTGCAATTATTTACAAGAAGCTACTTGAATCGTTTCTCTTTTTACATTTTATTCGTTTCGCGAGAGATTTGTATCTCCTGATTATTGTTACACCTGGGACACTTTTTCATTGTCTACAGTCAGGTCTAATTCTCGATTTAACTGTCTTGTATTTCACCTCAACAATCTCCTCATCAAGTATTTTATCTCAAATAATCTACGCCAAAGGCATATGTATATTAAATGGTCCTGAGATGTCTTTGATATCTTTGCTTGATTGAGCTCCAAAATGCATATTGGCCGATGTGGGCCTCCGGACGACCTTGATTCCTTGATAACTTTCCGCAATAATTACTAAGGGATATTCGTTACCCTGACAGACGCATAGGTGACTTATCTCTTGTGGTTTGCTGCTCACGTGAGATATTTGGGTCACCTGAAGAGCGAACGGGTGATAGCAGTTTACAATCGGTATCTCGAGGCCTCGTTAACGAGCAGGAATGCGGATGTGTGAAGGTCACACCTGCGGAGATTTCGGTCTATCAGATAGTCCATGAACTGGAGGCGTTTCTAATGACGATGTGGCGAAAGAAATGGGAGCATGTTTGAGATGAGTGAGAAAATTGGAGCCAAATTATTTCGAGAGGGCAATAATTATACGATGATTGATCCCGTTTAACTGGAGGGATTTGAGATAAGTCGCTACATGAAAAGGTCATGGGTCATTAGAGGCAGTGGGTCAGTGAAGGTTCGGAGCGAAAAATACACCAAATTGATGTGGTAAAAAAACACCGACTCAGGAAATGCGTTTCTTTCTTCCCAAAATTCCAATCCAGAATATTAATGCGAACCTGCCACGAGAAGATGGATAGGGATACTAAGATTTCGTTCTGTCTCGCGATAATAGTTTACAAGGATTTCTTGGGAAAATAGGCTCATTTTGTTTTGGTAGGTAAAGGGTATGGATATTTCCCATAATATTTCGGAAAAATGTAGCTTTTAATAATCAAATTTTTCATTTTTAATATCTTACAAATTTTAAATATTTCCTCTGGGTGTTCTTCTCAGAACAGTGGTTCTTACTGAGTGACGGTTTCCTAGATCTGGTCACCGCGTCAACTCTGGGACTGCTCAACTACTTAGGAGTATTTTTAATCTTTACCCAGTCAGTTACCTTGGAGAGGATGTATGCACCGCTCAGTCTATTTTCCTTGGGGGTCATGGTCGAGCATAATTCACAGGATATTGAAGTTTTGAAGCGACTAGTCGTAGCATTTATTTCTCTGATTTTCACAGTAGCCGATCGTCTAATCTGGGCCCTCACAATATCAATATGTACTACGAGAACGTATTACCTGAGCCTGTAAATTTTTTTCAGGAAAAATTACCATAATTTTTTCTCTTCTAATTCGGTAATATATGAATTTTAATGGAGACTCAGAGGCTTGTTTTAAATTTATTTCAAATTTATCCTTAATATAATTTTTTATAAATCATTTAAATTCATAAATTTGTTTTAATAAATTCATTTTAATTAGAATACATTTACTTTTACTAATATTTGTTAACTGATTATTGAGTAGTTACGTAAAATAAGTCTTATTGATTTATAAGTAAAATGTATCATAACTACTCAAGTAGTACATAGACCATGTTACAATCGAGCCAATATGTAATACTTCTAAATATTTTAATGGAAATCAAAATCACGACAAGAATGAACCAGTGCTCTTGCATTTCATCTTACCATACTGCTTCTATTTATTAAAAAGTTTTTGGGATTTGGGTGACCTTCGACTCTTCATACGATATTCATTGTTACAATTAGGTTACAAATCAGAGGATTTGTACAGCATTCCAAGCCATCCACAATCTGCTGATGGATTTCTTCCTTCTAACTTCAATCGTACTTCCTATCTCCTAATTTAACCAAGTAAGTTTCTTCCTTCCGATACTGTCTTTAGTAAAATCCAACATGATAATATCTGAATGAAAATACATAAAAATGTGCGATAGTAAACGAATGAGAAGAGTAAAGGAATCGTCGCGAAAACGCGAAAACAAAGGAAGTAGTGTCAATTGCGTGGGGCACATAAATTCTTTTTTCACGCCGGATGACACCCGTGGGTAATAGCTCAGCAATCCTTGCCCTAGAAGAGGAGCGCTTCCTACGTGGCAGCATTTCATAGCTGATATCCAAATCCGCTCCTATCAAATTTCATCACAAACACGTTCTGCTGATTCGTCATCATGTTTTGGCGAAACAGACTTGAAACTACAGTGTGTATCATGATCACTGCTAGAACAGCACATCGCAATAAGTCGACAGGAGCACCTTTTCCATCGAAATAATTGAATTAGGGAACGTGAGCTAACACAGAATTCACTCTGCCTTTCGCAATTCTTCATTCATCGTATTGCACAATCCTCAGTTCACTTCATATTTGGGATTTAGGTGATTGAAAATTCATGAGAACACATAGGCTCGTATCAAAACAAGTTACGTAGAAACTTCATTCATTCTTCTCTTTAGAATCCAAATTCCAAAATCCGTCTCCCGCCGAATCTCTTTTACCTAAAGTACCTGAAGCATGAAGATCCCTTTCTAGCCTCAGGTAATCATGCCTCCGATTGATTATATTGGGAGATTGGAAGGCGCATACAAAATCTTTCTGTTTTATTTGAAAGGTCGTGTAGTTTAACCCGTTTTTTGGGACGAGGGTTGACGATTTTGGGAAGTTCTCCGCAGAGTATTCTTAAGGTTCAAAAGTAATATGGAAATGTATTCGCAAGGCATTTGAATAAGAAATACGTCACGAAGAACATACGTGATTATTTACTTTGACCATTGTCATCTACAACGTTTAATTACCCAAGTAAAGGATGTAGGTTGCTTTGAAAAGGAATTTTTTTGAAATTATAGAATATTTGCAATAGAAACAAGCAAAATAAATGCAAATAAATATCATTATATTTCTCCATTCTTCGTGAGTTACATTTAGATGAATTTAGAAAGTTTTTCCTTTAAGGTAAATTTACCCTTCATGCTGTCCAAAAACCTTTGTCTTTATACAGCACCATCTTTTCCCTTGCATAAAGTCAATTAGGTACAAGAGCAAACGAGTTTCTGTCAAAATCTGATCCACTGACTGGATCTGACCTCCGTTCATCATCTCTTAGTAGTAGTAATTTTAAAAGTGTTTCGACAACGAAGGTAATTTTGCACGTGAGCCCCCACCGGGAATCGAACCCGGGTTCGTTTTCACCGAATTCGAAAGTGTTACCCAAATGGCTATCTGAAGGCCGAAGAACATCGTAGTAATCGCAACAATGTGATGTATGACTGGATTCTCATCAGTAATTAAATAAGTAGTATTATAGTTTTTCTCGCATTTATTTATTTTTTTAAATTTATCATCTTTAACGCTGTTTCACATAAGAGAAGAGACTTTTCAGCCACGATTCTATTTATTTATATATTTAAAAAGCTTAGTTCGCGTTATATTTAAAAAATATTGCCAAGTATGAATACTTATAATCTACATCCTCATCATGAAAGGTAAACCGAGCGACAAAATCGCGTATTTCGCAGTGAATTTTGAGGAATCCGTTTTCCTCATCGTCAAATAATCTACTTCCCGTCGTTCCCCAAATTACGAAACGCGAAATTTAAACGCCACCTGTTTTGATAGCGAATTCTATTCCATCTGCTCAACTTTAAACTCTTCCAATCTCCTTACGCAGCCAGCGTCGTTTTGTTTGGAATATTCCCTTACCTTTGTTCGGTTTAATTATAGATATCCTTCCGTTGCGAAAGCCCCGAAGCGCTCCCGAGCGAAGTGATACCCTTTCCGAATAGTTCACCCATTTCCGTTTCGCCGTATTGAGATAACTTTGAACATCTCCCCACATCATTAGAAAATAAAAACATCTCCACCTAAGCTCCATAAAACTTTTCCCGAGAGATTGAGAACCTCACTGTGAATGCTGGTGCTGCGTTATAGCTAGAATCCTTGTACACTCATCGCGTGAGAGATAAGCGGGGAAGGAAAAAATGGAACCTTTACACGAACTTTCCCTGAAGGGTTCAACCTCGCACTGATAGAAACTCTCGTTCCAGAGGGAAAAGTTTTGAGGTCGATCGCCCGAAGAAATGGATAGATCCGAGAATTCTGCAGGAATATTTTCTTATAATTAAGATCGCTGCAGGTACTCTCTACAGGAAATGTCACATCGTAGGCATAAATAATAAATGACACATCGTGGATGTAAAACAACGCCTTAATTGAAAAATGTCATACTTTAATTTTATTCAGTTGTAATCCCATTATGTTTTAATTAATAATTCTCCAAATGGAGACACGCCCATTTTGTCTACATTTCCTCTCCCCTGCCCAAGCACGCAGCTACTTTTTCGGACATGTAAAAGGAAAAGAAGGGTACACAATTGTTGTTAAGTTGGATTTACCATCGTTTAATATCGCAGCCATGAACCAAACACTTTGAATTACTGCATGCATAATTGACCTTTACGCCCGAACGACGTTTTAATACATTCATAGCTACTTCTAATAGATTCACGTCAACTTCTAAAATATTACAAATGCCATTTTACATAATAACAGAGTGAGTTAAAAAAAAGGATTTCATATGGAAGATGATTTTAAGTGAAACTTCTAGTTTCTTACGATTTAATTTTATTCAGGAAGAATTAATTTACCTGAAGAATTTAACTTGAAGAGGTATAAGCATCAACCTTTTCTTCATGATTTTAGCGAAAAAATAACTCTTGAAAATTATATAATGTTATTAAATCTTATGGGCTCCCGGATAGCCAAGTGGGCAACGCGTTCGAATTTGGTGATAGCTGTCGCGGGTTCGATTCCCGGTGGAAGCCTACGAGCGAAATGACCTGAGATTTCGAAGCAATTTTATTATAACAGTACAACTACCACAATTAAATATTATGTAACTTTATGTTGAATTATAATATTGTGATACTAGTCTCGCTTTAGTTAACCTCTTACATTTGTTCTTTGCATTAAAGAATGAATATTTTTACTTTTCATTCATCTAAACTGTCTTGATGAAAAGGTATTAGACTCTTGCAGTTGGCATTTCTGCATTTAGAGCGCAAGCTCTCAATTACTCATCAGCCAAATAATGATGTATTGTAAAAAAAAAATATTTATACTTCCTACATGCGTACCACTGAAGTAAAATTGAATATATTTCTGTGGACCATTTATAACTACTCTACGTTTTATAAGGCTATAATTCAATCTCATACCAACGGTTTCACTTAAGCAATTCTAATCTTCCGCAGTTTAGAATTTCATTTATCATAATATTTTAATCAAAATAGTCATAAACTTATTATTAACATACCATTCCTACCACCATTGGTAGTACTTGTAACGCTGATTGATTTGTCTGCTCAGCCATCACCACGAAGAATAGAGGTAATAAGGCTTGTTAATCAAGATGAGGAGTAGTTAGTTAGGAGGTGGTAGCTTTCCCTCACTTTCCTCGTTGAGCCAGATTGCCAAAAGTGAAAAACTTCCTCGCATGTGCAAAACAATGGTCCTTTATACAACGCATTCCGGAGCATTTTGTAGGATATGACCGGGATGAGTGTCGCATTTACATTTACACCCCGCAAGCCACCAATGGCTCGCGGCAGGGAATGTAAAAACACCGATAATCTTCTCACACCCTAACTGCTAACAGCTTCTTTAATACTACGAGGGAAAAACAACCAGAAGTAACTATCTATCCTCCTGGCAATCACTTCTCTGAATCGCAACTTAGTTTTACGATCGCTTAGTCACTGTTCAGTACGGCTTTTATCTCAGTAACTTTTGCATTTTCACCATGAAAAAAACAGACCAAAAGATGCTAAAAACATTTTCCTTTCTCCTGCGCCAAAAGACAAAAGAAAGTTATTCCATTCATCAAGATATGATGGCAGGAATGCCACGGGTTGACAACTTCTTGTCTTAAGAAAAGAAGTAGTCATGCTGTTAATATATTTACGTAAGCTTCGGAATGTTTCCGCTGGTGTATTTGATTTGCAGAGTAATCATTTGATCACCGCTTCTCCGCTTTAATTAGCGTAAAGTATTTGACATCTGCTGAATGATGGGGAAACTGGAAGTAACACAGTTTCGTTAGCTCCCCTTGGCACTCTTCCCTGAGTAGATAACTCGT
Organism: Ladona fulva; assembly: GCA_000376725.2. Taxonomy (NCBI): domain Eukaryota; kingdom Metazoa; phylum Arthropoda; class Insecta; order Odonata; family Libellulidae; genus Ladona; species Ladona fulva. The sequence goes on along the minus strand of KZ312450.1, from coordinate 451,560 downwards.
CCATTTTGCAAACCAAACATGGGAGAGGTCCTTATCGGATAGGTAGGAAATGATAGTAGTAGCGAGAAGGAAATGACAGAAGAAGCGTTGAAGATGAATGATCGAAAGGAAAATTGATCAATAACTCGGAACCGCGGAAAATATTCGGAAAAATGGCATCGTTTCTCACCTCAAACGGCATAGGGGACTAAAAGTGAAGATATGGTGAAGAAATTTGCGTACTGAATAAGTTTATTAGCGTCGCTAGTATTCCTCCTGTTTGATGTTTACATTTTTCAAAATCCGTGCTTTTTACCATAGATTCATTTCTTGTGTTATTAAAACAAATAAACGAGTGAATTTACTATTTTATTACAATGAGTATTCACACTCCCAAGGATTAATTTCTAATCATTATTCAAAGATAGAGAAATATGATATTAAGAATGAATTACAACGGGCATCGGGGACGGCGCAAGATTTTGATATCACATTTATGGCTTATTTTCATTTGTATTTCATGTGTTTACAAATATTGGAAGTTATTGCTAAAGGAAAATGGAATGAGGCTATGATATCAAAATCAATAAGATAAATAATAAGTGACGCACTAAACGCATTTGTTAAGGATGACGCCAAATGACGTCATTCCCGTTGTTGGGTGCGTCGTTACGCCACTGAGGCGTCCGCTGCTATAGAAAAAATTGAACGGGCACCCCCTGAGAAAAATTTTATATTTCAGCATAAAGATATTATTTTGAGGGCCCCCAGATATCGATGTGGGTAACCTGTTGAACTTCACTGTAAGTAATCCGGGGTTCGATTCCCGGTAGGGCCTCACGTACGGAATGACATATGTTGTTGAACCACTTTTAAAACTACAAGTACTATGAGATGATATAAATATATTTAGGGTTAGATTGCACAAGTGAATTGTTTAAATGATCTTTTAACGGAAGCAGCTCTGATCCATCGAATTTATTTTGCCATAAAAGTGGGGGCATTTTATTATTCTCATCATGTGTTTGTTGAAAACTTCAAGGTTCTGCTAATACCAATGTAAACGGTATTTGAATGAACCTATAGTTGTATACTTTGAATATTATTTCCTTTGAAGATTGAGCAACTTTGATTTAACCGTACTCCTAATTTGTTACTCCCAGTGTACTTCTAATGTTTTAACACGAACTTAACTTACACGAATTTACTTAAACCCGGTTTGTACATATGTCCTACGAACGAGCTAGTTACGGCTTTTACCACAGTTTGGCGTATTCCTTAGTTAGAGTTATGGTGAAATGGTGAACGGTAACATTATTACAGGACTCAACCGTTAAAACACAACTATATATATGTTTCATAACCTGAAGATCAAAGGGGAAATAACACATCTGGAGATTAAAAAACTGCAAAAGAATTCTCTCTAACATTCTAATTGAAGAGGGTAGACACACTTCTCATTAAGGGTTTAAAGCCGAAGAAACCGGTATCTTTTGAAAAGAATTCCAAGCCAGCCGAAGAGGACAGAGGCGAGATCCCAGAAAAATGCTAGTGGATTTAAGGTACAGAAAGATAGCGGGGCCTTCTTATTTTGAAGTAACGCTTCAGGGAATAGGATATTGAAACCTCAACCAGTCAATCGATCTTTAAGACCACGTTTAATGAGTATTATATGAGTATGAAGTTGAATAACTATCGTCATTTCAATGCATGATAAATAAATAATCATGAAAACCAATTTTATTTATTTTTGCTTTATGAAAATGTATACGAAAACGTATCCTTTTCTTTTAATTAATACTTTGCCTTTTTAAATCAGTTTTCAACATACTAGAACCCCTGTACACTATTTTTTATAAGCGTTGAATCTCTTTTACGCGATATTTTTTTTGCTAACACGATTCTTTGAAATACATCCACGGTGTGAAAATAGAACCATATGTACTTTCAGTTTAGTTTGTAATACAATTATTTTAAGGTTTGATATAAAACTCTGACCTGTCAATTAGGGTGTATTGTTATGCGAACGACAACTAAGAGGGGGGCACCCACGGGAATATCTTGCCTTACTTAAGTCAGACAAAAGCACACCAAAACCATCGAAGAAAAACTTACAAAATCCAAGGCTAATGTTAATTTCGCTCTCTAATTAAGCATCTTCAGAACGTGGACAACAATACAATTGTGCGAACTGATAACAATCCTGTTGTCGTCCACGCTCTAATTATGCTCTCTTAGAGGGCGAAAGCCTTAGCCTTGGATTTTGTAAGTTTTTCTTCGATGGTTTTGGTGTGTTTTGTCACTGAATTGTCAACTGTCACAACCATCAGAGGACCTCATATATCTATTACCCACTTAAGACAAGCGAGGTAAAACTATCTTTCCTTTTAACGGAAAACAAATTATATTTGTAACACGTACGTATTTCTTTCAATGCTAACTCTGCGAGAATATTTGAAAAAATTACGTGATTCCCGCTGTATACATAGCATAAAAACACTAACTTTTCCAAGTAGGTATAGATGTCTTCTCAGGTGTTATAAGCATTTTGATCGATTTCTTTGCTAAGAATAAATTGCGGCAGCAAATATCTTTCACTCCAAATTAAAATGTACCTGTTACGCTACGCATTTTTTTAGCTTTTAATGCTCCTAGTTTTAGGGCCTGCTTATAATAGTAAATGAAAGTTAATTTTTAATTTTTGAAGGAAAAATTATGTTTCTAGGTTTCAGCAGTTGCTGGATGACTTTTTATACGTGCAATGATTTGAATAAATCCATCATTTAATTATCTATTTAAACTATCATTAATTATTATAATCGATTAAATAACCAATTAAATTTATATTTTGTTTATCCGAAGAAGAGTTTTACCAAAGTTTAAGAGTTTACTTGTTTGTACCAAAATGTAGCGATTAAACTTTCGATGAAGTGCGTCTATACGTATTTCATCGTTAAAAGAGTATTACCGTTTCCACAAATTAACAAAACATCAAACTGGTTGCTGAAACTGACCCTTGCGCTTCGAATTATAGATTGGCTAAGTCCGCCCATAATCGCAGAAGTTCTATTTCTCAACCACACTGAATAGTCAGGAGTATATCATAATACATAAAAGGGTTGAGACCATATTAACGCTGCATGGATAAGACTTGTCTCATAACTATAGCTTTCAGCCCAACTACCCCCAGAGCGAGGAATCTGCCGATAGACTAAGTAGTTCGCACGAGCCGTACATCACGCAAGATTGGGCGCCCTAATCAACCCTTTCGGCTGCGACCTATCTCCGCCTCTATCCGAAATAGCTCCAGTCAACGGTTCTTGAGAGCACACAAGTTATGTGATCGAAGTGCGACTACGGTTCACTTTCCGGGCCTATAATAACCGCCGGAGGGAAGAGAGCGGACGGTAGCATCAATTTGTCAAAGCCATTTTAAAGCCGAAGCTTCGTTGTCAACTGGCGTACCTTGTCGCCGGCCGAGTATGCAAGAACGCCCTTGGGAAGCCATTTGGCTGATTAAGGGACTTTTCCTGCCCTTTGTTGTTTGTTTAGGTCGACAAAGGGTTCTGATTCTTGAACTGCTCCGAACCCAATCGCCGGGATTGGTTGGAAAAATGACGTTAGAATGGCATTGGGAAGCAATATATTTTGCTGTGCAAATTTGCGGATGCTATGGCTTTCAGTGTGACACCTTAAATGAATTTCGCGCTGAAGACAGAGGTCAACGCAACGGACTGGACAGCGCGTCTTCTTTTGGGAACGTTAGGTTCGAATATCTCCTCATCCATGGGCATAAGAATGGACAAAGACCTCTACCAATACTAAATTATTTATATCGGCATTGGATAACGTTGGATTTTACATGAAGAAACTTAGAAAGAACGAAATGGTTTGAGTCAGTGTTACGTAAAACGTAATCTAAATATTTCAAAAGGCTAGAACGTAAAACAACGAAAAACCCAAAATATTATTTCACTAAATGATCTATGAAATGCATTCCGGTAAATGCAGGTTCGTAACTAAATTTGTAATAGCTACGTATTTGCTAACGGAAGAAATGGCAACGGAGGACTGAAATTTTATCGAATTATAAGTTTCCTCCTTTCTCTTGTTGCATAAATTTAGCTGGATTGATTTTGAAGTATAGAAAACAATTTGACTATTAAGCATTAATTCAGTGGTAGGTATCCCGTGGTATTTTACATACTTAAAATATTTTTACTTACTATCTGATGTAGGAAAAATCACTCTATGTCGATTACCTAATTTAGTATATGTATGTTTAAATTTGTACGTTATCCAAAAGAGACTAGTTCTCTTAAAAGTTCATAATAAACTAAAGTATATGTTAACTGAGAAATCATTAGAAAATTGTTTGAATGTAGACCAAATTGTTTATGTCGTACGGGAAACAAAGGAAATCTTAATAATAACCTCGAGATAGGAAACTAACCTAAAACGCTTTAAATAATGAATTTGTTTAATTTTTAATATACATATGTTTCGTGTAGTTAAAAAGTTGCGAATAAATTTCTATTTTCACTGTCATTTATTGCGACAACATTCAAGATTTTCGTCGTTGTTAACCAAAAGATGCTAGGAAAAATTCTCAACTATTTTAAAGCATAACTTGATATAATTAAAGATATTAAGGATAACTCTTAGTTTAAACCAAGAATAACATAAAATAGCGAATAATACTCAATAAACAAATAATGTACTCTGAGTTGCATTGGATAATTATTTATTCTTTTACTCCGCTAATATGTGAGATATAAAAATGTCCAAGTAGGGTCTAAAATTACTGTGGAATAAGTTTATAACATTTAAAGCCGGAATATAACATGATAATAGCTAAAATATCATAATAAGACTGCCGAATAGGCAATGTGACAGAATTCTTAGTGACCGTGGCGCTCAGCCGGGCCATGCCGCGGGATCGAAAAAGCCATCGCCATCCCAGGGTAGCAGGTGAATCGAAACAGTAACTTCACGTTCTATATTAGAAAACCTTAGATATTGACGTGGTATAAGAGACTTGATAGTGTGGCGCCGTTTTCCTAGTTGCTTTCCTCACTTAATCTCAAAAATTGGCCGAAAAAGGTGTCCGCCATTTTCTTGCGTAAAATGAGCAGAGATCCATATTTGAGCACGAAACTATAAAGAATCACAAGATCAGAAACCATCCTAAAATATGGCATAATCGGTTTTTCCATTAGTTTCCTTTAGTCACGTCTACATCGCAGCAAACCTGAATGTTTTTCAGAAAAATCCGAGAACAGTCTTTTCTGTGAAAATTTCCCAAGTTTGACACCCTGTATCTTCTTGACGCGCAGAAAAAAGCGAAAAATAAAAGGCAGAACAACAAACTTCAGTCTTTTCTGAATACATATGCGAATTTTCACGTTCCTCAGTCTAAAAAAACCATTTTTGGCCTCTTGGCCAGCTTTTTTCGATTCTAGCCCACTGTGCGACGTTAAGCGTAACGGAAATGAAAGTATAGTTTTTATTGTGGCAAAATCGTAACGAAAGGGAATTTTATAGTTTACTCATAAGAAAAATCAAACAAGTAACCTGTTTTCTTCAGCATTAGTTAATACGCAGTATTGCGAAAAAAACTGTCATTAATTTATTCTTGCAAAAGTGGGGGTAGAACAAAACTTGAAAGTATGTAATGCACAGAATAAAGGATTTGTTTATTCGGTTTTCGGAGGTAAGAGTCAATACTCGTAAAAACCATATGCTGTATTTTGGTAGTTTTGAATACCACACGCTTGTGTATATGAATATGGATATTTATGTTAGTGAAAGCCAAAATTCGGAAACCTTCCCAATGAACATTCCGAATTCGGAACTATGAGGCAGAAGAACCCTCTACAAGAACCCTTTACAAGAAACACCCTCAGTGTTTACCGTGGATTACATCGAATTGAACGTTAATATCGGTTATAAGATGTAGAATTAGGGAATGACTCAGGAAGTTCATTAATTTTTGCTATCGCAAATATTTCTGTTTACCGATATGATTCGACGTTATATTTATTTAACAAACTTTTGTAGTTATTCCCGTGAATATCGTACCAAAGCATGATTGGGGAATGGTGTCGTAGCAGGTTATTATCCCAAGAGAGCCCGAGTTGGTGGAATCACCCCCCGTAACCGCGTAATTAGAATGTCTCATTTGCCATCTGCCCCATCACCTGCCGCCCCGTGTCAGTTGCGGGGGCAACGTTCACAGTCGGGACACGACCGCAATCTTAGGACTGTTCTAATGCACAAGACGTGAGTCGGGAGCTGGACTACGGTACTAAAAGATGTAGCACTGCGGTACGGAAACCATCGCTTGTTCCGAGCTAAGCTCCATAGGGATAAACTGTGGGAGATTTGATCAAAGATGACAACCAGACTTATGAGACGCAACCTTAAAATGCCTCTCACCTTAGATATTTTTCTCAACTTACAAAAGTGGTTAATTTTTGATGTTTGTAATCCAAGGATTGCGATCAATTATTATATAGATTATTGAGGTAGTAAAATTTATCCACGCCTTACCCTCTACTGTCGTTTGAAGCTTTTCACTCTTAAAATGGTATCGAAAGAAGTTGATTGAGAGTTTGAAAAATAGTATGAACACTTTTTCAGCTTACGTATGCGAAGCGAAAGCGGCTCCCTCAATATACAACTCAGATAGTAACTTAATAATAACTGTAATAATAAATCGGCTTTATTTGGACGAGATTGAAACTAAAAGTCTACTCTTCCATCTACCCATGACTCCTATAACTTAGATCTTCGCAGTTACTAGATACTTAAAAACAATGTTGAAACTAAATATACCTTGGGAATTGTCGAAACTCTGTGCAGAATTTTTTATGAAGATATAAGAATTTCTCGTTCATACGATCGTTTCTACTCCCTGAATTACAAGAATGATTCGGAAATACTTCGGTAAAACGATGGTTTTGGCGAGGCAAAACAAGGAGTGCCTCAAGGACTCAAACCCGCACCGACGACTCCTCTCTCCACGTTACATTAAAAACTTTACGTGAAAAAGCGGAAAGTTTACTAGAAGCACAAATAAAAGGAGAAGAAACCGATGGGAACGTCACACAGCAGGAAAGTCGTTAGAGAGTCTGAGAAATAAGATCACGATAGAAGGGCTGAAAGAGGAGCCTCTTCAAAGATCTTTACAGAAAAAGTGCTTCAGAATTTGAAAACAGTGTATCTGAACGGTGGAATGCCATTATTCATGGGATTTGTCTTTCTTTTGATAAATTTATTTGGAAAAATGGTGAATTTCTCTTCATTTCATGGGTAACATGGTAACATGGTACTGCATATAGATTGGCATTCATTCCGGATGGCGTTTCCATTGAAGTTGAGCGTGTTGTGTGTGTATGTATGTACTTTGGACTCAATATTCAATATGAGGAATCGGATAGGTATGCACCTATACCATAGGGGCAATCATTTTGTTCCGCATTGATATACAATTACCCTACATATGCGCGAGGTAATGGCATTCAGTTTTCGTCTCTCTTTATTGAGTTCTATAAGAAAAAAAAGGCGCTATGCAGCACTTGCGTACTTCCTCCGTACGTAGCTTTCTTAGAGTTTTGTTTCTTGTTTTGAAAACAACCCGTAAGCTGTATGTTGGCATGAGGAACTCGCGTTCGGAGACAAGAGGGAAGTTCAGGATGACCTATTTCTAGGAGTTACCCTATGCACATTTCGGAAACAAAGCTTCCTTCTGCAAGGGTACCCGTAAAGGAACGTAAAAAAATCCGTTGATTTAGTTATTGATTTACTAATATGAGATGACCAGTGTACGCATTATTGAGTGCTTTTAGACCTCTAATTCATTAACAGCCGCGTTTCAATTTTCTTTACCTACATGAACCATTCTCAATTAGCTGAGAAAGCAAGGAAGAACTACTTTCATCTAACGGCAGGTCCGAATCGTTTTAGGAAAATAAAGTCACCATTCCTCGTAAAAAAGTCTTAATATATAAGAGACACGAAATAAATGCTTTATCGTAGAGCTAAAAAAATAATGAGAATCTCAAACTAACTTCAATTTTTACAATTACATTCCATTAGTTTCGGTTAATTTCAGCATTTACTGATTTAATAATTTACAGCACATTTTAAAGTCATTTTGAAAGATCCCACAATCCTCAGGCAAATTTAATAGTTTTCCACCTACAGAAACTTTTCGGAGAATTGAATTAATCATGGTTTGATAAGAAGTTCACCCTCCAGTATACACCGAAAAGTTTGGAGCTTGAATAAAAGAACCTTCCCCAAGAGTGCCTTCAGCATTATCTCCGCATATTTTTTTCTAAATGCGGAACGTGAGTCGTAAAGAGTTCAGAGAGGATCTGACCCGTTGCATGTATGTACGTACGAATGAAGGAGCGCGCCCCTTAACTAAGCAAGGGAATAAAAACTTACGGAGCAGAAACAAAGAAGCACTTCTGGCCATCTGTTGAATGCGGTGGGCACGTGAAATGACGAGGGAAAGAAAGAGAACGGAAAAGAAAGAATCTGAAAGAACTCTTTTTCATAGGGGAAGTGGCTTTTACATATTCGAACTTTCTCCGCGTGAAATGTATGCACCAACTTCTTGATTATTGTACATATTTGTACAATCAAACTGATTTACCGAGAAAGAAAAGTTTCCATCGGCATTCCCGAGTAACATAATAATATGATTGATAAAACGAGTGGGCTCCCGTATAGCCAAGTGGGCAACATGTTTGACTTCAATAATAGTAGAACCGGGTTCTATTCCTGGTGGGGGCCTACGTGCGGAATGATCTCAGCTGTCGAAGCACTTTTAACAATACTGCTAGGGTTAGAGAAAAGCTCCAGAAAGCCGTTGTTTGCGAGAAAACTAACCGTTAAAAAATCCCAACCAACAGAGAGGATTCTCATTGGTCGCCCTTTGCATGAATTGTTCTCAATAGGTATTTTGGCAAACACTTATTGAGAACAATACTTGCAAAACACGACTACTGAGAACTCTAGCTCCCGCTGGTTACCACAGCCGTGTTCCTTTTCCACATAGATTCTAAGAAAGGAGTGGAAGTATTGAACTTGCGTTCATGTAGGAAGTTATCGTGTTATTCTTTTTCTAAAATCTTTATGATTGCGGACTCGAAAACTTTTTCAGATTGGTGGTTTAGAATTTTTGTACATTTTATTTTTGTACGTTTTAATGAATAACTTGCATAAGTTTAATTTCGTTGTTACCACATCCACGCTGACATATTATGATGCGGTTTGGAGACCTTGAACAGCCTATATCGCTTACCTTGTGTTGTTACGTATGTGTTTTTACTCAAACCTGCAGTAGTTCTGAATATGGGCTAGCAAATATGGGTAGCTTGATGATCTCACATGGATCCGCTGATGGAAGGCCCCTCTGCCACACGCATCGAGTTATCACAACTCCGTATTTTTTATGTTATGGCATGAAATTTACTATTATGTTTACAAAATGTATAGTAACAGGATAAAGAGAATAATCGGCTACCAAGTGATATCACTGCAAAGCTCTCGGCTAATGACGTTCGTTTCGCTGTTTTTCGGACTCTGCTAATAAATATGAATTTCGCTAACGAATATTGCTGTGGCTGCTCGCGCAGGTACATGTGTATAAATACTTTCTTTTCATTCGTAAGGAACGGAACCGCTCACTTATACATTTACACAAGATATCGTTTAGAATAATTTATACGAAAGAGTCTTTTGCCATGTTCTTTGTTAATTTTAACGTTTGAAAATGTTCATTTAGGATAAAATGTGTGATTCCGGAACAAATAATCGTCCTCAGCCAAGGCGCACTGCACTGAAAAATGATTTAGACTTACATTTGATGAAATTCGTGATAATTATTATTACTCGTGATTATTCTTAATAGCGAATCTACATTTCTGAAACAACGATAAGCCCTTCTTCAGACACCATGTACATTTTCTTCAGAGGTTTCCTATTACTTCCATTCTTTTAATTCTCCATTTCTAAAATAACAACGTCTTCCTCTGTAATTCTATTTAATCTGTACTTGTTATCTTGCTGCTCGCGTGGAAGACTTTCTTATCTAGGTCACCCATATATTGCGATATAGCCCTGTGATGTTTCATATCATCCGCCGTAATAAATTCCAGGCAAGTTCTATATCACTTCCTTCATCATATCTTTATTAAGGTTTCAAGTCATCAACTCCCGTTTAATAAAGTCTTCTTACTTATTACTTTTCCTAACTTATTCTTGATTCCAATTTTTAGTTATTACTTTCCTCCCAAAAACGAGGAAGTTCGCAATAAAGACTACGCAACTTCCTCCGGTTTATTTTCCGTGAATTGTTTATCACTAGAATTGCGAGCTTTCCTTGCGAAAACATAGAATACGAAATTTCCGCTTCTTCAAAACAGGCTCACCTGTATCTATTTTATAGAGTGGGAATTTATAATGTATGTACATTCAAAGCAATGGTAGCGAACCTTTCTTCACCTACCTCCCACCTTTGTACGCTTTTTTATATGAGGGTCGTCCAGAAAGTATGGTTGCAATGCTCCTGCAAGCCGTAGGGATTATTTTTTTCGAAGTTGTGGTTCTTCTCCTTTAGGGGGAACCCCCTGTGGTTCGAGCGAGGGGTTACGTGGGTCAATCCGTCTACCGCAGCAGTCACAGAGTCATTTTACAATAAGTGGCTCCATGACCATTGCCTCTACCTTCCGTAGGCGCGAGGTCCACGCCGTTATCCTTTCTTGAATTTGCGTAATGAAACTGCAGCGAGCTTTCGTCGGAAACTTGAGGAAACGTACGGAAATTAATTGACATAATTTACCAACCTCCCACCAATGTCCTGATAACTAAATTTAGTGCTTATGAAAATGATTACGCAAAAAAGGATTCCTCATAAGAATAATAATGCATTTTTATTGACTTCTTACTTTTAAATAATTCAGCTTAATATCGTTGTGTATAGTAAACAATACAAATAAAAATAGAAGCTTTACATCAACTAATAACTTTATTTAACTGAAAGAAGGTTTTACAAGTTTGGGTATTTTATACTGACCTTAAGAACATTATCTCTGCAACGCTTCTTTCGTTTCAATCACGTGACATTCAACCTGCATTAAGACATCAGGTTGAGAATCCTTACATGAATGGAGATTTAAGCAATGCCTTAGTTTACTTAATAACAAAGAAAGTTGGTTTTTAGGAGAAGTAGCCGATATCATGCGTCCTCCCTATTACATAGAATGTATTTATCTGAAAAAAGTAAAGTTGATTTTGCCTTCTCTTTTCATTAAGAGCAACTTTTTTCATACATTTCAAAGCAGAATATCTTTATCGCTGATTGAATCGGCGATTTGTATGCATATAGTCCGCGCCCGTAGGCAGTGCTCCCACCGCTCGATAGGGAGGTCCTCTCCCTATCTCCGTCTACAGGCATTGTCGCGATTATTGTATTTGAGGTTTTCCGATTTATGGCCAAGTACTCCTATTTCATATCAGAGTACAACAAAGCAGTCTACTCGTACTGGAGGACTTTCCCATGACGGAGAAAGAGTTATGAAAGCGAAAGATCATGAGCGGAAAGGGAGGAAACAAGTGAGAATAGAAAGAAAGAAAAGAGGCAGCATAAGCAGTCGAAATAAAAGGGCGCCGTTGCTATGGAAACGCATAAATTAGCCCTAGCCACAGCTGGAAAATAAAAGCGGAAGAATACTCGAGCCCCGCCTTTTATTTGGGCGATTATATGTATCCGCGAGGGAGTTGATTCTAGAAAAATAATATCCCCTTTTTGAGACCGAAAATATAAATATAAAGGATAAAATGTACGTATGACACGACTGTTAAGTCGTTGCCGAGTAACAAAAAAATAAATGACAGGGACTTTTAAACTGTTATTCAAAATTATCGCTCAAGTAACATATTATTACGCATAGCATGTTCTTAACATGTTATTACGTATAACATGTTACGTAAGCGAAGATTAAAATAACGTGTTACCTAAGCAGTAATTTTGAATGTTGATTTCATTATTTACCTTAATATTTAGTTACAAATTACATTAAAAATTAATATCAATTGCTAATCAAGTAGTTATGATGCCTTCTTTAGTATTCGTTTCTATAGCTAATAGAACTGTTCGTTGGGGTGGACAGACGTAATAAATTATTTAGTCTTGTGTATAAGGAAGGGAATTATATATATCTTACGATTCCTTATATTAATTGAAAACCATCTGTGTTTGTCGACTAGGGAATTTGACACTTAATAAACATAATTCGATTCTTATGTAAAATTTTAAACGTATGGCGCGTGTATGGTAAAAACAGTGCAGTGTACTAAACTATACGACGGTAAAACGGGCTTGGTTAAGAGTAATGTCATGTTGCCGGGTGTTTCTTAATGGAGGTAGACCCGTTAATCCAACATTAAAGCAGTATTCGTTATCTGTTTCTAAACTACCAAGAGGCCATCCATTTCCTTTGAATTTTCACCCGGCTTTTAGCTTCCCCATTTGTACACTGGGATTGAAAATCGTAAAAATAAATCGTACACTTTAAAAAGTATGGGAGTGGAGATTGGTATTTTCACATAAAATCAGAAACGGCAAAGAAAATGCAAATCGCCGACCCTTAATACGAGTAAAACATTTCATAATTTTAATCGAGGGCCTAATCTCCAGATAATGAGATTTCATTCAGAAATATTTAGCTTTTATCCCCACACCGAAGGACTTCCATTAGACGGTCAGTGTTAGTTGTCAAACAGGATAAAAGGCAGATTAGCATCCTAAGCTGTGGTCCTTTGATTTCATAAAAGTGCTCATTGAATGCTTTGAGATAGGTGCCATGAACCATATGAAGATCTGGTTTGATAAGGTAAGATATGATCGCTAATTTCTTACGCATCCTCAATGAAAAATCATGTTCGACTTTTTGAACGAAAGAGAATAGTTCAGAAAAGATTCTCATTTTGTATTTACTCGAATTTGTGTATATTACCGAAACATAGAATACCATCTATGACCGTTATATATGAATTAACCCAAGTTATATATATTTATGTGTATGTTTTACTACATCATTTACTTTTGAAACAATCTAAAAAATACTGCTATAACCTTAGGCCATATACCAATAAAAACACCATCGCGTTTTCTCTCTAAATGCATTGCGTCAAAAAGACATCACAGCAGTATTTAGATGTGTATCCATCAAAAATGGGCCAGAAAACATAGGAAAATACGATATAGATGTCTCCAAGTTTTTGTTTTATCTAATACAAGCAATATATCTGCGTGAGTGTCATAGAAACACTTTAACGTACACGAAGATTTGCTCTACTTTGCTCACTGAAACATTTAAAATTCATGTTGAAACAGCTCTCCAAATTTAACTTTTTCTGGGAGTGAAAAGGAAAGAGTATCAAAAATAGAGGCGCATGCATAATACAGAAAACAAGCAATTTGTGAGCGGAAAAGTTATTAAGTTATTCTTTTGCAAGTAAAAACTTTTCACGCAACCTTTTTTTAGGCGAGGAAAATGGAATTATTTATTCATTTTGGTTTTCTAAGAATCCAACGGTCACTAATTTTCCATTCGGCATTAGGTTTTACTAATGGGTTCATTTTGATCAAGTTGGGTATTTCAGAATAGCCGTATATTTTTTGTCATTCCGGAGTTGTTTTAAAACAATTCAGCATAAAGAGGGAAATAAAAGCTTGAGAATTGAAAGGTCAGAATTTCTCACTAAAGCTACAACAAGAATATTCGATTTATTCATTATACACGCATTCTGATCAAGCATTTGTAAGGTTATTGTTGAGTAATCTTCTCTCCCGAAGATGGCAGCATAGTTGCAGAAATACGTGTTACCTCATTGAAATTGTATACTATCAGCTAAGCGTTTGGGTATTTTTGGCCAATTCTATTTAAGATAAGATACGATACGTAAGTTCGTTCTGAAATATAAAATGCATCTTCTTTTGAATGGATTAAGGATAAGAAAGATAACTCAACGTACCTGTTTATGTACATGAATATAAGTATGCATTTTACTACCATGGACTACTATACTAATATAAGCATAAATATGCTCTTTTTTATGAAATGCTATCTTAATAATGGGAACTGCCTCTTCTCAAGCAGGATTGTTTCACGGAATTACGTATTCGAATAACCTGCGGCTGCATTTTGCGGTAAAACACTGAACTCATAACGTTTTTCAGTTTAGGAGCTTATGCATTCCATTTGTGTACGTGACTAAGGCTTTGCGAACTAATGTAAAATCTAAAGTTTATCAATTGAAACTTACGATTCCTTGAGAATATTCCTTAGCGTTTCAAGCTGCCGAGTCAGCCTCTATCGATCCCAGGCAATTTGGTTGAAATCTTTAAAAGCGACGACTGCCATACTCTGTCATCCATTGTCAGATGACGAGCGATGGGAACGAGAACAATGTGTATTGGAGAATTTCTGTTGCTCCATCACTTTTATTTCGGAAGGTTTTCCAGAGCGAGGTTCATTACGAGTCTTCGATGCATCTCGCATAGCAGAAAATGCCTAGCTAGGAAGTTTCCTATAGTGCCTTTGTTAACTATGAAAGTAAGGGACAACTAGAAGGAGCTATCTGATTTGAAAGATAGCGTTTTGGAAACTTACTTTGGATTGAATTGAATTTGCTTAAGGATTAACGAATAAATTAACAAAATTTTGGATTTTCGGAGCCATTGATAGTTGATTTTGTTTCGTTGATGTTACTTTTACGTAGCGGAGTGGTTAACGAGCGAGCGATCCAACCCGAAGGTCCCGGGTTCGAATCCTGGATAGTCGGATTTTTCCTGTTAGAGAATGGTCGTGTGTGTTCGCCCTTAGCTATTGTTTGTAATATTTATTATAATGGATGTAATTGGAATTAGCTTCCTGTATCCATTATAAAAAATATTATTATTATTATCATTATTATTAGCAGTATTAATTCTGTACTCACATACATTCACTCACGTAATAATCATTCGATACCTTATCCTTAATTTCTAAATAAACATGAGCAAGGTGATATTGTTAAAAAATCGCTTTTGTTGAATCAGCAATTTTCTCGTTAGTTTTTTAGTTTTTACGATTCAAATGATTTTTTAAATTCCAAACGTATTTTATTCAATGAAGA
>KZ312450.1:372389-408162 GCA_000376725.2 Ladona fulva | reverse complement strand
ACTACATGCATACTCAAGGTGAGGCCTGACTAACGCGAAGTAACAACGCTCGCGGACTTTTTCTTCGCTTCTTCCGACTATTCTCTTTACAAAACCGAGTTTCTTAAAAGCCTTTCCACATATGTTATGGATGTGGGCACTCCATTTTAAGTTATTAGTAAGGGTCACTCCTAGATATTTCACCGATTCTTCCGTTATTAAGTTTATAATGACTTAGAACATGGTACCATTTTATATGGCGTGCCGGACAGCACATTACTGAGGGTCACAGTCACAATTACGTACGTGTATTAAAAAAAATAATGCTTTCGGAAATTCTTTCATTTATGGAATTCATTGTGCTGAATCTAAAGTATGAATTATTTCTTTAAATCGAATTAAGAGAGGGATGGGAATAAATCATGGGCCATAATTAATTTATAGAATTCCTGATCATTTAAGAACGACTTATGTTTGACGCCACTATAATTTATGCGGGCCGAGTGAACGTAGGCGGCGGGCCATATCTGGCCCGCGGGCCGTACGTTGTCCGTCACTGATTAAAGCATCTAAATAAAAAATGGAAAATTTCAAAATTGGTCGAAGTCAGAGTTAAAAGTTATTTTCTCCTAAGCCTAACTTCTTGTAAGCGTCTTTGGTCGACCTTCACCCTTTATACCCACGAATAGTTACAAGTTCCTGCGTGCGTTTGAGCAACGACACGTTCACGTGACTTGAAACCATTAGAGTTCTCCGACCGACGCAGAACATTGCATGAACGTTTAAAGTGTTTTGGAAGGAAATGATCTTTTCCATTCCCTTATACCTGTTGAGGTTTCAATCCACAATTCTAAGCAGCATGGAAATTCACCGTTTGCAGCGAGCAGGTAAAGCTAATGTAGAACATCAAGGTAGAGATACAGGTAGACAATCAAAATAAACAATGAAAGTCAGTAATTCAATTTAATGTTATACTCAAATTTTGTTCTCGTAAGAATTAATAAAAAACTTTAATAATATCCTACACTATTTCTGTGGGATCAGGTAATATACTTAATGGTAAATTCATCAAAATGATTTGTGATAATGTGCCTTAATATCTCAATTCTTTCATATTTACTTCCTGCAACCGAATGATTGAAAATGTGAAGTACCTTATTTTTATATTGAACAAAATATTACAATTGTGAAGAACACGGTGTGACAAAATGAAGTTAGAATGAAGTTACGCACTTAAATCTGACACTACAATACTTCAACTAACGTTAAAATATTCAAATAAAAATATTCTGTTCCGAGAACAAATCGTAACATTAAAATTTCTCGCCTGAAGAAATATTCTTCAAAATTTAAGGTGGATATTTTTTCGATTATTGATTTTTGAAGGGGTTCATTGTACACCTCTTTTCAAGCTTCTTGCAGCCTTTCATTTCAGCCTCAGAGCTAAGCCCTAAACACTGGAATCTCTTGGATTTAGACAACAACTTGGCTGAGTTCGTTACATGCAGATTAACGTGGTTCAAAGCAAACGAACCCATTTTCATGCTACCGAGTAATCTTACTTTCAAAACGCATGGGATTAACCCGCGACTTCGAACTCCTCTAACTATAAAGAAAATCCTCGCTCGAAGAAAACTTTCTCGGTTGCTCTTTATTTTTCCTCAAAACAACGAGCCTCGTTTGCTAGGATTGTGAATCTTCCCACATTCAAAAGGAGCAAAAAATCGGTCATTAGAGAAGCTAATTCCACATTCTTCCATTGCAGGTAAATAGCAGCAGTTTCCAACAAACGGGAGTAGGAGATTTTAAATTCTCCTTAAACCGTTCGTTAGGAGCAGGAGTTAACACTGCCGCAATGACCACTACATAAAACTCAGGAATAACGCAAGCTTTCTCCGCCATTCTGAAAAGAGCCCAATATATAATTCACTTGCCAATCTTACGTCTTTAGGGACAGAATAATACTGAGGAGGAGAGTTGCGTTTTTGTAGGAGACGAAAAGCAGGGATAGGGTGGGGCTTTTGCCTGTTTTTGGGAGTGATTCCCAAGAGGAAACGGACATGAAAAAAGTCTGACGGAACCGGGACCGAATCCGGGTTCGAGTCCCGGTTCCGTCAGACTTTTTTCATGTCCGTTTCTCCTTGGGAATTTTCCTAGGTGCACGCCTTATCGTGCCAAGTCACCTAAATCATTTTCCTTGTTTGGGAGTGACTTCGAGGAAAGAGAATAAAGGTAACCCATGATTAATTAGCCCATGGTTAACATTCATAATTACAAATAAACTCAACTGACTTGCGAGTAAATTTGTGGTATTCCATAACAAAGAAGAAAAAACAGGAAAAACTTTTCTCAAGAAACTAAATCCTGTATTTATTAACTAAGCAAAAAAAAAAACACAGAAGAGGCACACACAAATGGTACACGACATGTTTAACGCTTAAGAGTCATCTTCAAGTGAAGAAGAAGCCCGAACAACGCATATTTTGACAAAAGGAAAAGGGTGGGAGGGGAAAAGAAAAGGGGTGAATGGTAGGATTCTTGGAAACCATTAACTAGGTGGTCTGGAACTAGGGGACAAGGAAGGGTGGCAGTGAGCTAGGGAGAGGAGGATGGAAAGACATATTCATTAGTCAGAATATAATTTGGATTTTGATTTTTTTTCGATTATCTCCATTTTCCCAAGGATGTTAAGTCGGCTACCCTTCCTAGCTATATGCAAGATCTTAGGCATAAAATCTGAAGAATGATTGGACAGTTGATTTTTTGCAAAAAGCGACTGGTGTGAGCCGATTTGAAAACATTTGAGATGTTCTTTTGTCCTAACTTTAAAATTTCTTCCACTCTGGCCAATATAAATGGACTTGCAATCACTACATGACGATTGATATTCACCTGATTTTAAATACAGGATATTTAGCATTACACAGAAAATTCTTAATTCAAAAATTATTATAAAAAGCAGGATGGACCTGAATCTTAGGAAAGAGTTTGGATATTTTATAAGTTCGGGGGTCCACAGACAGTGAGCTTGCGCCAACAAGGAGGAGAAGAAGGAGTTTGAGTAGAGTATATAATTTTTAAGGCCAAGTTTTTTCGTTTCGTATCAAGCAATCTCTTGATTGAATCAGAGGGATAACAGTTTAACTGTGCTAAGTAAAAAATAATACTTAATTCTTTGTTAGAGTTAGAGGGTGAAAGAGGGATATTTAGGAGTCTGAGGAGGAGGGAATGGAATGCAGCAAATTTATGAGAATGATGATGGTTGGAAGAGAAAGGAATAAAGCAGGAGGTGAAGGTTGGTTTGCGATAAATGGAATATTCTAAGTTATTCTGGGTTAGGGTTAATGATAGGTCAAGGTAATAACCGTATAATCAGTTTCCAATTCATGAGTAAAATCAATAACAATAATAATAATGAACGTCTTTATTGGGCGAAGGGAAGGATGAAGGGAATTCAACAGATTTACAAAGAGGTTCAATTGTCTTACAGTACCAGTCCAGATACAATTAATGTCAGCTACATACCTAAACTATTTAAAGACAAAATTCAATACATTTTTGCCGGAATTAAGTAAATTGCATTCAGTATGGCTTAAGAACAGTTCAGCCAAGATAGGGGATTGGGGGAACCAATGGCTATCCTCTGTTTTTAAATAATAAACTTCATATCAAACATGAAATAATTAATATAACATAAAGACTTTGCTTATTGTGAGACCCTTGAGAATGGAAGCTTTACTTCCCAACTGCGCATAGGGTGATTCCCAAAAATCGGTCGGTAGCCGACATACAGCTTACAGAGTATTCTTAAGCCTCAAATTCATTATAAGTCGTGTTCCAATATTCTTTTCTTTTAGATATAGTGATCGTGGAAACACTTAACCAGCTAGTTTTAATTTAAGCTCCTTGTCAGAACAATTGCTACTATATACTACAAAGTCATCAAATGGGGGGGGCGATCGTCCTTTCGTCGCTCCCCCCTTGAATCTGCCAATGATGATCAGGCTTTCATTAGTGACGGAAATATCCAAAATTCTTGACACGTCTTCTGAACTGACCACATCGTTAACTCGCTCCTCTACCTATCGTGTTAGGGAGTATTTTACATATCTACTCTAACAGAAGCCCAGTCCAACGTTCCTCTCTTACAAATGGAAGCTACTAAGCAGCAAATCTGTAGCGGTTAATCCAAAATTCAGGGTGAATTTTTGATTGAATGGATCAATGACCCTTTAATAATTAACAGTAACCTTAATCGCAGGCCTTCCACAGCTGTGGACTGATTGAAATGGCTTCAGGACTGACGATAAAAAAGGGTGCCAGAGGAAGAGAAATGAGGACTGGCTACCATAGCAACCATTACGTCACCCAAACATGGTTCTTCGCTGCCACAAACCTTGGAAATAATTTCCTTAAGCCCAAATCTCGAAAACGGCCAGTTTTCATGGGATCCTACCATATCAATCTTCTTCCATAGTCCTATTTCTCTAAAGATGTGACAGAAGAAGATGGAGTGCATAGTTCTCTAGCACCACTACGAGGACGCCACTATACTTGTAAAACTTGGCAAAGTTTTCCCCAATCTCCCATCAAATTCAATCTCACAGAAATTTCCCTCATACATAGCAATACATTTAAAGGAAAGCAATCAGACGTCCGCTCTACTGGTAGCAATAATTGTTCCTTAAAACGCATCAGCGAAGGTATAATGAATCTCTAGATGAGGAATTTGCTGGAGTAAACTAAAAATGTTTGTAAAAAAGTGCTTGAAAGTTGAAAAAAGGAAACATAAAAAAATTTCTATTACTTTAGAGCATTATACAATTTCATTACTTTCATTACGGAGTAAAAGGCAGCAAAATTACATCTCTTTTCGTCTCCAAGCCTTTCTCAATATTCAATTTCCGATTTTTCCGCTCCATGGATAGTCCAAAAAGTTCCGTCCTCTGGAGCTATCTAACCGTTTCATTTTTCGCTTCGGATGCGTATCACAGTTTTTAAGACTCCCATATTAAGGTAATTCAATGAAAATAGTCGTAAAAGCGAATGAAAATGGAAGCGATATGGCTAAGGATGCCTTCTTTTAGTAAATTGGGACCAGAAGTACTTTGCTTTCAGATAGGAAGTGGAATGAGTAGAAAGAGGGCGCATGATTACGGCAAAAGAGCAGCTCTGAGCCCATTTTTGGAGAGATGTAAAAAAAGATAAGGAGGAGGGAAAAGGAGGTCAGCAGGAACTCCAATCGGGAAGTGGGTGTTCCCCTTCAACCCTTTGTCCTTCCTCTCCCTTTCCTTCATCGCCAATCACACAAACATCGCCTTCTTGTCCTTGCCCTTTCCTTCTCCTTGGGGATTACCCATAACATTGCGGTTTCTTTAAGGGATGAAATATCGGAAAACTAGGAGCGGTCGCGTAGAGACCAGATTGCAGAGGCGAATCCGTCCCGTTAAAAACTAGTAATTGAAGAGAGGGCTAGTTAACTCCTCTGACCGACACTCAGTTGGCCAACGACCCATTTAGACGACCTTATTTGGTCGACAAGTCTTCTGATATGTGTATTTTTATATTGTAACAAAAGATTTACGATTTAATTTTATACTCTAAATATTAAAGAAGCGATCAGCCAATCTTCCATGGAATCTATCTCAGTATCTTTTAAAAATTAAATTAAAATACGAATTTGGAAAAGTTCTGATTGAGAGTGCTTAAGGCTGTTTGAAAAAGTAATCCCATAATTTTGATTCAAACTAGGTCTCAAGAATATTTCGAGAGAGGCTAGGGAGAATCCCAGAAATAAGAGGAGGAATCAGACCCTTAATACCAGTAAATGTATTGCTATTTTGTTTATAAATCTTTAGTCTGGTGTTTTTTATGGCCACATGTATACATGTATATCCACAGTTTAGATATGGCATTAATTGTTATGCATATCTATAAAAAATTTATATTTTCCTAATACCTAAGGAGGTATATTCTTGAATGTAAGATGCACCCTAGTTTAGGAAGTCATGTAGGGAGTTAAATGACAGCAAGATGTTATTGGGAGTGGTACATAGTTTTGCAGAATCTTGGCTTATACCATAAGTGTACCGGTGTTACCAATACGCGTATTTGACTTGGGGCTGTTTTTCCTCTTCGTATGCCTGCCTTTGATAGCTCTTCGATAAAGAAAGGTGTCATAAGAAGTATGTTTGGGGCCCTGCAAAAACAAGTAGGCTGCGCGACACTGAATTTTGGATTAACTGCGACAGATTTGCTGCTTAGTAGCTTCTGTTTGTAAGTGAGGAACGTTGGACTGGGCTTCTGTTAGAGTACATATTTAAAATACTCCCTAACACGATAGGTAGGGGAGCGAGTTAACGATGTGGTCAGTTTAGAAAATGTGTCAAGACAAGTGAATTCTATGATTGATTGATTGCAGATTTAGATACTTCTGAAAAAATTGATTCGCCATCTCTAAGAGGCATAGTAATCTTGATTCAATGGAACAAAAGGTTGTAAACTGATGTAACCTCGAGCTAAGCGAAATGTCAGAGATAAAAAAGGGACTAATTTTCCCCAAAAATAGTGAAAAGTTTAAGTTAGAGTAGAAACGGTTTAATAATTCCTCAATGCTTTGTGTCAGTCTTTTCTTTCAACGTTTTGATTGATATCGTTCATCATTATTAATATTATCAGTTAACAATGCGAAGATCGTTTTTTAACAGCTTTCTAAGCTGTCCCGTTCCCAGCCAATCGCTTTAATCCTTCAAAATTCCTAACCTTACCAGTATTCATTGCCTACTTTTTCTCATCCAACTTAGTTCTTCTGTAATTCCTTCCCTTCGTTATTCCTTCTAACACTTTCTCTAAGAAACTCTTATGCCATATTGTGTGCCAGGATTTTTCCTTAAAACTAAAAGGCAAATAAATTCGAAATAAAGAGATTTCTTTGTTCATTTGTTCTTGGAAGAACTACTCCCTTACTTGGTCCATCAATTCCATTTTCATCTTTATTCTGTTACTCCCCACTTCGTATCTTTTAGTATTTCCTGCTGTTACAGTTCAGTTTTCACGGCTATACGTACAAAAGGACACTCCATCCATAATTTCTGTCTTAACATCATTAACTATTTATATTTAACAGATAACCACGTGAAAATCGCACGTAATGACTTGATGATTCCTTTTAGAGGTCCGGTAGGATCGGCTTTTCTTTTTTTCCAACCCACGCTATGTATAAAACGTGCAGAA
Source organism: Ladona fulva (assembly GCA_000376725.2). NCBI lineage: Eukaryota > Metazoa > Arthropoda > Insecta > Odonata > Libellulidae > Ladona > Ladona fulva. The sequence goes on along the minus strand of KZ312450.1, from coordinate 400,950 downwards.
ATTTTACGAACTGGCCAAGCAATTTTGCTAAAATTTCTATGCGGCATAGAATGTCACACTGCCAGAGGAAAGGGAGACAACGGAATTTCTGCGTATATCGAAGAACAGTTGGCGTGGCGTTACATTCTTACAAAAGAGAATGGAAGGCATCCGTATGTGATATCCTTCAAGGCGCGGCCTCGTATAGGGGGCGTAGTGACGCAACTAAATGAAGCGGAGAAATGAAGTAGAACCAATGAGCGAAGATAAAGCGAAGAATAACATTGAATTATAATAGGAAATGAAGTGCAGTAATTGAATGGCAAACTGTAGGTCGGTTGGCTGAATTTGTTTCCAAAATTAATCCTTCAACAAGCAATTAAACGGATGTGTAAATTCTCAAATAGAATCAATCGCTCCCAGTTAATAGAGTAGTGCAGGTACCTGTACAGAGAGATTCATACGTGGTATGTTCACTTTGAACTACTATTATCAGGGGCAGGTCTAGAAAATTTTAAGAATTTATCACAAACCTTTAAGAGAATCTTAAGGTCTCATCTCAAACAAAGTTACAAAATGGTGTTTCTACGTGATTTATGCATTAGATACAGTGATAATAGGGACACTTGGTCATCAGATTTGAATTCAAACTTCTCGTCACATTATAGACAAATTTCTAGTTCCATAAAGCCATTAAGGGATGGCGATAACCTCCCCTCTAGAGGGTTAACCCCATGCTTGCTATGGTGGTTATAATTCGCAAGTGACTATTAGTATGTAGCATATTTATTGCTATTCTGTAATACGAGAAAACCTCGTATTTGATTCGATATTAGTGCATCGACAATGAGTATCGGTAGCTGCAATTACGTCGTATTTATAATCAAAGAAATTTATTTTATCATCCCATAGGAAATACCAGAGTAGATTTTGTAATAATTCATAAACCGTTACCTACAAGGTAGTCTTGGGCTTTAAAAAAAAGTGGAACCGAAAAAAAAAACATCCGAATTTATTCCGTTCGATATTAAAATATACTCCGACATTCAATCGATATTTCGTCATTGAATTTTTCAGTTATTTTCAGAAATATATTCATGCTTAAAGTGCTCGTGGCCAAATATGCTAACGAAAAAGAAATTTTCGTTGAAGGCAAAAATACAAGGAAGGAGAGAATACAAGGAAGAGATAAGGAAACAAAGGAACTTATAGAAGGCACAAGAAGAAGAAAAAAGTCAAAAGGCGAAGTCTACGGCGGAATTGGAAGATCAGAGAGAGCTTAAGAGAAAAACCTGTTATCAGCAGGGGAAGTAAAGGTGGCTTAACTTGCCAATGAAAATAACTTACCAAAATCAGATCCCTTATTTCTTACTGTTTACGAGAGAAAACCTATTGTGCTGCTATTCGACCAAAATATTACGGATCCACCCTCTCATAGACATTAGCTTTTGTGATAAGAGAACAAAAAATGCCATATTCGAGTACAATATAAGATTAATAATAATGAAACGATTTTATTAAGCTAAGATTGAGATTACCAAGTCTCTTCTTACATCCCTTCCCCATACAATATTCAAAACATATGGCTTGACAATTAGCTCAAAAGAAAACTAATTTATGGGCTTAAAAACCGAAGTTTTCACATAGGAAAAAGATCAATATGACTTTCTTTTGTATGTAGAAGTATAAGTTGATCCAGCAACTACCGTTCTTGGAACTTTATTTGAGCTGATTTGTTTATTTGTTCATTTCTTCATTAATTCATTTGTTCATTTAATTTAAATTCCCCCAACATCAACCTATGTGTGGCGTAAAATAACCACATAGCACATTGGAAAAAAATCTTTAATTTACTGAGTTACAATACTAATAAAAAAATACAATATAACGGGAAGCACTGATTAATGGAAGTGGATAAGGTGCGGACGACCATGAGCAGCCAGCAGTGAGCAAACCAAGGGGAGATAATATAGCAGCCAATAGCAGCAGCGAAAACCTTGAGTCCGGCGAGAGAAGGAGCACACTGGCCCGTCAGTCTGCGAGTCAGTGAGTTAAAATTCTCACTCGTCACAAGAGGGAGAGTACGTCAATGCTCCCTCTAGAAGACAGCCAGTACAACGAAAACAAATTAAAAACAAAAACTTACTTTGTACGGAGCACTATGGGACAATCACTATAAGCGTATTACACAACGGAGACAATACAAGCGGAGTCGCGCCCAGCCTATCTGCCGCCCGGGTGCGAACATAATTTGCCGCCCCTTAAAATTAAATACCAAGGCAATACATTTCCTGATTTTCAGGTAAAAATTATTTTGAAAGACTTTGAAAAAACATCGTTTTATTAGATCGTTCCCCAGCTAACATTGGTCACAATACATCAGTAACAATTAATTATGCTTATTCCGCATCCTGACGTAAAGAATGATTGTTATGAGTTAATAGTTCACATTGCTTTCGAGTATCATTACCTTAGCATCGAAAGTCACCGGAAGTGTCAATAAAACACGCTAAGCTATTTGCAAATTAGTAAAGACTCCGATCAAATCTCTAGTAAATATGTTTTCAAAAACCTGAAGAGGATTTATTCTTGGTACCAGAAAATCTTTCGTTGATTCCAATTCTTCGATTAAATCCACAAATAATCCTTTCTCGTCTTGAGTTATCCGTAGTTCGTTCCTCTAAATAATGTTTGCAAATTTTTAATATCTCATCATAATCTTTCCTAGATAATTCGTTTGTATCACACAGAAAGTAACAAATAATGTAGTTGTAATTATAATATAATGGTTGGCTACGCTTCTGTTGCCGCCCTTTAGATGCCGCCGCCCGGGTGCGATTTACCCCTTGCACTCATTGGAAGGCGCGGCTCTGAATACAAGAATCTTTCCCACCAACATTCAAACGCGGGACTTTGAACCATCGAACTATTACATCAAGAAAAATAGATTGAAATTTGAAAAAAATACAATATCCAGAGAAGGTAGGGGAGAACTCAAGGAAAGTTGGAAGAGATATAGGAGAGGTATGAGGGAAAGACTGATCAGAAAATGACGCGAGGAAGCAATAATCTCAAGATAAAGGAGACAGAAGATGGAAACTGATGATTGAGAAGAGATTGACGGAGACGAGTATGGAACTGAAGAGGGAAACGAATGGAAGAGAAGTTTAATATAGAATTCGTCCGAATACAATTCAGAATGGAGATTGGATGGAAATTAGACGTCAGCCAAACAGCCATTAGATAAATAACATAAACGTTTCGTGATAACACAGGCAGTTCCGGCGTACGGCGTGGGAAGCGGTAGCGAAAGCCACAGGCGGACATTCAAATATCGAAAATTTTTTTTCGAATCACGATCAATTTTCAGTTGCAAAATATTGCGGTCAAAAACTCTGACAACACTTATTTAACGGACCCGCTACATTAACTTTTGTCTCATTCTTGTTTTTGTCTGCGATTATGTGAAAGCTACTAAGGTATGACTGCCACTGAATAATGGCAGTGATTAGGGTCTAAACTTATGGAACGCTACGAAAATTATTACATGGTACTTCAGTTACGTGGACTTGTTCTGCTTATCAGATTTTCGGCAAGGTGGGGAAAGCAACAGCTAACTACTTCACCCCTCATTTTACCTAGTATAAGCCTCATTTTCCTCTCCTAGCCCTTCGTAGAAAATGAAGGGATGAAATACCAACCGGCCTTCAAGATGAATACTTTACAGAAAGATTATTTTCTTGAATATTTAATAAATTCCTCATGGGGCGGCCGATTGAAATCTTGAATGCGAAATAGATAGGAAATTATCAGTTGTTTCGTCATTTAAATAAGACAATAATAAATACGACATAGGACATTGTAAATATAAATAGGACAATAGGAAAATTATCAGTTGTTTCGTCATTTAAATAAGACAATAATAAATACGACATAGGACATTGTAAATATAAATAGGACAATAGGAAAATTATCAGTTGTTTCGTCATTTAAATAAGACAATCGACAACTACATTATTACAATCGACATCTATCATATTGAGTATGAAACAAAAAACCCTTTTTACTCATAAAAATGTATTGTTGACAATATCATCTGATCTCTCATAATCCCCGCTGTAAGCACAACGAAGAAATCATGAAGCTGCAGAAAGAGTCATAAGTTTCACGAAATAGTGATTTTTGCCTCTGTTTTACATAAAGTACAAAGTTTCTTTTATTTTGCGATGTCTTTCCACGAAGTCACGCCTTAGGATATCGATATAATCCGTTTTACATTATTTTTTTGGGAACTGAGGTAGGATAGCTATTGATTATTCTTTCAAGTTTACGAAACACCCACTCTTGAAATTAACACCATCTCCTGAAATGAGATGCAGAAACAAATTAGAAAGTAGTGTATGTTGAGCACCATAAGAGTATTAAGAAGGGGATTTTTTCTGTAAAAATTGAGACGCAACCAGAGCGAAATCGTTATAAACTCACATTTAAGTGATTCGAGAAGAAACGGAGTACTAACATATTTCTGAAATTCTCTCTTCTGAGAGTCAAATACTGTCGCAGCGCTGTCGCTATTTCCCTTTTTTACAGCGCCGCTTATTTTTCCGAGTCACTCATCACCCATGACGCAGTGGTTTGCAAGCCACATGTGGGTCTCGGCGGAGGTTATGGCCGAGACAGTTCTAGGCTGCATCTCCCCGGAGAGAAAGCCGCAGTCCGCACATTGGACTGACACAAGTTGATGAAAAAGACCTCCGGAAGAAAAAAGACGCGGAATGAATTAAGAGTAAAAGCTTGTGGAAGTATCCGAGTTGGAATCGGAATCAAGGGAGACGATGGAGGAAAGAAGGAATGAAGATTGCCGATGGAATGTTTAGAGGGGTTTAAAAGAGATTTGCAGAGGGAATGGAAGGGACATCGGAGAACAATAGATGGCGACTTACTTCTTTTTTAATGCGGTGATGAACGAGAGAAATTAATGGAAAGATTACGTCTTCGCGGATGGCCACGCTGTGGTTTTGCGGAAAAAGGGTTGAGCAGCAGAGTGGAGGGAAGAAATTACTGAAAGAACGAATGAGTGAACGATGGGGAGAGGGGGAAAAGGTAAATACTGAAAGCGGAGTATAGATATAAGAAAACCAGTTAGAATAGATCACTGAGGAAAATTGAATTCAAACGAATTGAGATGTTATATGCCTATTGGCATTCAAGTATTTACTCATCGTAGAGGAACTAGTATGTCATTCATGATTATATGTAATCTGCATCTAAATATGTATCTTGCAAGCCTTACAGTGTGTGGCAGGGGGTGCGAGCACCGTAGCTCTACTTCCCTAATCAATTACTTTCGCGTATCGTTACCGGAAAAAATCATTTTTGAAACAACTAGTGACAATTATTTCTCTGATTTTTCTCACAGTATCGGAACAGCCTATGTAACAGGGAGGACTCATAATATCGGCTATGCCTTCTGAAAACATACTCTCTCTGAACTTATTAAATAAACTAAACCTCTATCTTCTATCTTCTAGAGATTCCAATCCTGCGTCCTGAAGTATTAGAGTATTGGTCACTGATATGTCGTAGCAATAAATAACTAAACGCATAGCCTTTCGCTGTTCCTTTTTTAATTGTCGAATCAAATATGTTTCGGCAGGGTCCCATGCACTAAATGCTTACTCAAGATGAGGCCTAACTAACGCAAATTAACATCGTTTGTTTGTTTTGGCGGACATTTTCTTCGCTCTTAATCGTTCCATAAAATCGTGTGAGACATCAAAATGTTATCTGAGCGACTTAAATGGATCGATCCTGAACTGGGGTCACGAGATTAATTATTTCCGTTCCTGAAAGCGATTAACTGAGTTGTCTGTAATTTCAGGATCGAGAGAAGTAGCTTTCAACGAAATTTTGACTTATTTGACTTATTGAAGAAACTGAAAGAACTGTTCAGGTCTTTTTTTAGTTTGATCTCTTCTGCTTTCACATACTTAAATATAACTTTTAAACAAAAGGATACGTCGTAAATATTAATCTGTTCTTAAAATTTTCAATGAAATTTGCGGTATGCAAGTAGAGAACGCAATTCCAAAATTAATGTGTTATTTTTAAGATGATTGCGACTAATTTTTGCTGATCCAGTTTTTCACAATCATCACCAAAATGATTACGTGAATGACCATACTTCTTTCAAGATAAAGAATCATGCATTACTTTAAATTTTGACAAGAAATTCTGGATATTTGAATGCCTTGGAAACTTTAATTCTTTTGCGAATGACAGAGAATGAACACCTGTTGGTCTAATTATTCTCTAGCAAGAATCGCAACGAATCAAAGTCATTTATAAAGCCTAAAAAGCTGCTTTCAAAATTATTTCCAGCTTTCGATCCTTTTGAAAGGATAATAGACAATGGCTAGACATAAAAAAATCATAGCTACTCATGGAAATAAATACTATAACGTCACACCAAGACCAATAAAGTTAAAAACATTAAGTAAAGCCATGTATTAAAATAAATAAATCTATATGGGATTTTACAGGATTTTCATTGTAGTTATAATTCAAATGAGTTCAAACTTTCAGATTCCGTTCAGTACGGCCGTAAGAAACTCAAATGTAATCAAAATACACATTTAAACCGAAAATAATCATATATTTTATTTTAATTCCTATATTAGGAGTTCTGTGCAATTCTGAGCTGCTATCAGTACTGTTTTACCGCCCATCATTCCGAAAGGTCCAAAAAGACTGTGGGGTAATAAGTGTTTTTAGTGTTCACTGCCTTCTGCTGCAAGTTATGCTGTTATATAGGACAAATAAATCATCTTTTACGTCCCAAGCTATCGAATAACAGTCCCTTACACTTGGCGAAGAACTTGGCGAAGGGGAGAACTAATAAGAAGATGGTGTGTTCTATGGTGTGTGATAGTGAGGTAGAATCTCATTCTATGCTTTAATATTGAAAATTTGTTGAACAAAGTTTTGCAAGTCACTGATGATTAACTCATTTTGCTACAAATACAGTGTGCTTGCTTGCATGTGAAGGAATGAGGGATCCATTGTATGTTAACAGAAGTCGAAATCCATTTGAAGCTAATCTTTCCATGGAAAACGGGTAAGGGTGACTTTGCGCAAGATGGTGCGCACCCAGGAAAAATCCCAAGGAAGAATGGACTTGAAAAAAGTCTGACGGGACCGGGAATCGAACCCGGATCTCCCAATTGTCAACGGACAGAGCACCCGACCGGCAATTGGGAGACCCGGGTTCGATTCCCGGTCCCGTCAGACTTTTTTCAAGTCCATTCTTCCTTGGGTAATCTTTCCATACTCACTTCCCAAGAAACGAATCCGTATTTTATATTCGTAACTAAACTGCTTGACGCGAGTATCCCACCCCAACTTTAAATTGAAAAAATCGGGTTCGGATAAAATTAATCATTCTAGTTTTGCAAACCCTATGCCTAACGTGAAACAGATGTGAAAACTATCGACATGACTGGGACTCGAGTCCAGGTCCCCCACTTCCAAAGCGGGTTTTCTAACCTACTACCACGCCGACTAAATTCCACTCTGTTAAAGGGATACTTTTGTGAGCAAGGCTCCTTAAGGTGCAGGAACGTTTCTCGGGTTCTCAACCGAGAAACGTTCCTGCAACTTATCCACCGGGAAAGCACCAGATCTTTCCTCCTTAAGGTGGCATCAACTACCGCCAGAGGTCCTCGTAGAGGTATATGACTCACTACTTAGCCGTTAGAACGCCTGTCCGGAAAGCGGAGGACCAGGGTTCAAGTCCCTGTAATGTCGATATTTTTCATATGTTTCTCCTTGGGTTTCGAGTCACACCGTTTTCCGTGCTTTGTAAATCACCTTTCCCTCATTCTAAACCTGAGATAACCTGTATCTCGTCCTACACAAGCCACGCTTAACTAGCGAGGAGAAAAATTGTCTTGAACCTTATCTTGAATGAGGAGAAAGGCAGTCGCAGCGCGCAAATGTTACGCACAAAAACTCAGGGAGAGTTGGATTGAAATAGAGGATTGATCTCAAGTTGAGGAGCGTTTGAGAGCGCAAAATAAACAGGCGCAGCGAGGAAGACGGATGAGAAACCTCTTGGAGAGGTCAAAAGGACGAATGACAAAATAGTTAGAGGACTGTTAATGGTGAAGAGATTCGGAGAAAATGTGTGGAAATAAAATTCGTAAGACACCCAACAGAGAGTATGCTTTTCTTGCAGTCGGCCCTTTTGCCATGGCGGACCCACTAATCTTCTGGGAAAGAGGCATTCGCGTATCTCCCTTAAGCTAAAGAGAGAAGTTCTCCGTTGATTTATTGCCAGCAAAGGTAAAGCTCACGGCTTTGCAGCGGTCAACGTTTTTCCTGCCGTCGGAGATAGATGTAGCACCATTCGAAAGATAAATCGGAAAACTTCGAATAGTGTAATGCATTTCCTTTGCAACTATACTGCAATTTTTCTCCTTCTCTGAAGATTACGATCTCAGATGTTTTTCCGTATATTTCGTCGGTCAAACCGAACTGTATTGTTCCGGTTTCTTATCCGATTCAACGGAAAAACGAATTCCGGTTCCGATCAGATTTCACACCGTTTGCCGACTTCGAACCGGTAGGGTTTTTTTCGCTTATACAATTGAAGATAATATCCTTATATAGGGTTTACAACATGTACCTTTTTATTACTTAATAGTAATGCTTACTCAAGATGAGGCCTAACTAACGCAAAGTAACATCGTTTGTTTGTTTTGACGGACATTTTCTTCGCTCTTAATCGTTCCATAAAATCGTGTGAGACATCAAAATGTTATCTGAGCGACTTAAATGGATCGATCCTGAACTGGGGTCACGAGATTAATTATTTCCGTTCCTGAAAGCGATTAACTGAGTTGTCTGTAATTTCAGGATCGGGAGAAGTAGCTTTCAACGAAATTTTGACTTATTTGACTTATTGAAGAAACTGAAAGAACTGTTCAGGTCTTTTTTTAGTTTGATCTCTTCTGCTTTCACATACTTAAATATAACTTTTAAACAAAAGGATACGTCGTAAATATTAATCTGTTCTTAAAATTTTCAATGAAATTTGCGGTATGCAAGTAGAGAACGCAATTCCAAAATTAATGTGTTATTTTTAAGATGATTGCGACTAATTTTTGCTGATCCAGTTTTTCACAATCATCACCAAAATGATTACGTGAATGACCATACTTCTTTCAAGATAAAGAATCATGCATTACTTTAAATTTTGACAAGAAATTCTGGATATTTGAATGCCTTGGAAACTTTAATTCTTTTGCGAATGACAGAGAATGAACACCTGTTGGTCTAATTATTCTCTAGCAAGAATCGCAACGAATCAAAGTCATTTATAAAGCCTAAAAAGCTGCTTTCAAAATTATTTCCAGCTTTCGATCCTTTTGAAAGGATAATAGACAATGGCTAGACATAAAAAAATCATAGCTACTCATGGAAATAAATACTATAACGTCACACCAAGACCAATAAAGTTAAAAACATTAAGTAAAGCCATGTATTAANATTTATCCTTTTTATCTTTAATCACTTATTATACGAGGTTCCCTTGGGGGGGGGCGAAATACGTATTTGTAGGTCTTTGTTTAATGGTTTATAGAATTTTCAATACTGTTACTATTATAGCCATCAGTGGACCTCCTGATATTATTTATACACATTAGCTAGTTGCAAGTCGTTACTGAACATATTTGGTAAAGCTTCCCCAATTTTAATTTAAGTAAAACGGTAAAGGTTGGAATGGGGAATCTGGCCGGAATAAATAACCGTTTTCATTTTTGATTCGTGCTCAGAAAATTAATTTTTTTAGGCTCAGGTTCGGTTTTCAATCCGGCAGGAATAACAGTCTTTAGATTTCTGTTTTCGAATTGTCTTCGGTTCTCGCATCGATTCCGGTTCGATACCGGTTTGAATCAAACAGTCCAGTATGGAAAATTCACTACATAAATATTCCTATTACTCCTTAGATATGTAACTACTTATATTCAACGTAACAGATTGCACTAACAGGTTGGCCCTTTGTAAATTTCATTTCTTTGTTACCAAAAAGTATCCGTATTGAATAGGTGACTGAGAAACTACGTTGAAAAATAAAACTATGACAGTTATGACCTGAAAATCATAAAATCGTGCCCAGATGAGTAAATATCTCGATGTTCCTAAGTTAAATTCACACAGATTTTATTGAAGAAAGTCTCTATCAAGAGAAGCCTGGTGACGCTACGCGTCGAAACCTAGGTCGTATGTATTAAATCCTGTAGTAACATGTACAAGTTGTTTTTATTCCCCTTTATCATGAAGAGCTACCACAAAGTTGAGGCCGAAATAGCGAATTTTCTTATCAAGAGAAATTTTAACTTTTAAAAAATGAATTATAACGTCACACCAAGACCAATAAAGTTAAAAACATTAAGTAAAGCCATGTATTAAAATAAATAAATCTATATGGGATTTTACAGGATTTTCATTGTAGTTATAATTCAAATGAGTTCAAACTTTCAGATTCCGTTCAGTACGGCCGTAAGAAACTCAAATGTAATCAAAATACACATTTAAACCGAAAATAATCATATATTTTATTTTAATTCCTATATTAGGAGTTCTGTGCAATTCTGAGCTGCTATCAGTACTGTTTTACCGCNTTATCATGAAGAGCTACCACAAAGTTGAGGCCGAAATAGCGAATTTTCTTATCAAGAGAAATTTTAACTTTTAAAAAATGAATTTTTTATGAGAAATGAAAAGGGAAGCTTTAAGGAGAACATTTTGTCTCTTCCACTGCGTAATTAATGTTGTAAATTTCTATTCTTAACCGGCATTCACCCCTAATAAATGCCTTGTAAAGAAAGATAAATCAGGACTAGAGAACAACATAAACAAGAAATAACCCCGCGACGCACAGGACTTTCTCATAGCTATCATCTAACTGAGCAAATTAGAGCAAGACGATGAATACTATGGATAGAAAGTGAACGTTCGCCTGCTTCATCTTCATTAATCTTTGCCGTAATTAAGCTGCTCTTTTATCGACGCCATTTGACGTCTTGTCGTAAAACAGCATCTTAGGTTGCGTACGACGAGAGAAGGTCGGGCTACGTTGGAAGAGAATGGGAATGAGCTTAAGAGAATGATGAAGATTTCGATGGTTTAAGTTGGAAAGCGGTTGCGAGATGCGAAGAAAGTGAAAGCTGACGGAGAAAATTTGCTGATGCGAAAGGAGACAGCAGAAAACGACCCTGAAACAGGAAAAGGAAGGTCATGTATCTCCCATTCATCTTCAGATCTCCAGTATATCTCTAAGCCTACGGACGCAATTGAAAAGGAAATGTCCCTCCTACGTAAGATCGCACCAAAAGAGATAAATCGAGTCAATTTCGCTTAACAAAGGGAGGGTTAAAATAGGGATATAAAGCGACGTGAAAGGTTATGAACATTTTATCCCTACCTTCTCTCCATATTAATTTTTTATTTTGATCTGCCAATAAACTTTTATACGTCTCTACTGCTCATGATTTTGAGTTACTTTTCGACAATGATTTCACACTGCTTGAAATCTGGCATTAATTTCATTTGAGTATGCTGGTATCTTGGTGGTTCCGATTAAGAAACTGAGGTAGCTTTAGAATGTTTCCGAAAGGAAACTCATAATGTTAAATCATAATGTTTCAATAGGATTGAATCATTGCAACAAATCTCAAACTTGCAGATTTTCTTTTCGCCCACGGGATAAATCTGCATGCTAATGTTAATTTGGTGTGTTGGTAAATACGACGATTGATAACTGATAGAAATAGATAATGAGATTTTAAGCGAATATCACAGCAAGTAAATGACACTTTGCTACGGGTTTATAAAGTTAAGAAGCCTTTTTAGAGTGAATGATTAATCTCGGAGAAAAATCAGCAGTTGAACACTTGTTTTTACTGATCGGCGATTAAAGAAACATTTCGGCTTAAAATCGGGAATACTAGGATTCAAAGCCAAACACCGTAATACAGAAAGACGGGGAGAGGATACAGAAGGCTGTAGTAACATGGTTGGTCACATAAGGTATAAACTTGCCACTCCAGAGAAATGATCCGAGAATACAAAAGATGGAACAAATAACATGGATTTGCTCTGGCAAATGTCAAGTTTTTATCGCAGAGTTTCCGGGAGCCATTTTTCCAAGACTTTCGCATGTCATAGTAGACTGAAATAGAGAGTAGCGAAGCTTTCCAAAAAGTGGAAAGAATTCGGAAAGTATGGAAAACGTCACAATAATAGTCCTCTATCCAAAGTTTATGAAATTAAATTGAACCTATTGAAATTAAATCCAACCGTTTCCATCTGGTCCACCGATCAAATAGCAACGTAATATTAAACCAATAAATAATTTAAAATGACAGCTTGAAACAAACTACTCCCACAATTTCTGACTGTGTAGTTATCAAGCATACATTGTGCGGTGTCTCAAATGCCACCAATTCCTCATTTCTCTTAGGATTAGATAGTGTTGTTAGAATCAGGAAAAGGTGGAATCCTTACACGGATAGGCGTGCGCTTTAAAATCCAAGGATTAACAGAAGTAAAAAAATGCGCGAAATTCTGAAGAAATTACATAAAACTGCATTGGAAGAATGGACACAAATGGCTGAACTTTCACAGAAAAGGGTCAATGGTAAGAAAGTGGATATTATAACAGGAGGCCACATAGTAAATTTTGCTTTCTTAGTATATAACATAATTTTCTCATCGTTATTATGGCGCTCCTTGAGATAAGACTTTCTCAAATCAATGTCATTTCATACGAATTAATGAAGAAGTCCTTAGAAAGCAATATACTATGCAGTTTTGGTCCTAAGCATTCCTGATCAACTAAACTTAGGGAGAGAAGAATAATTAGTTTATTTAAAAGAGCTACGCCAACTAGCAAAAGCTACGGCATCTCCGTTGGTTTCTAGATCAGAAAAACAAGTTGACGCTAACAAAAGCAGCTCGAATAAGAAGAGTGATGCAAGTAAGTGTTGAAATGAAATGTTAAAGTCATTTTCTTTGAGGTGATGTTTGCCTGAGACAATAAGGGAGGGATTAAAATGCAGATTGAGGGTGACCGCTCAAGAATTAATGCCTCGAAAAGAGAGGAGCGGCGGCTGTAGAATATTTATGTTCATGAAAAAGAATGCGAGGTGAGCTCCGGCGTTAGAGATGAAGTTCCTAAGAACGTGGAAAAGAAGGAGAGAAGATAAATATGTGATGCGACTTCCGTAGAAACGCGTGTGCTGCTGTCTCCATGGATTGTGTGAGCGGTGCTGGGTTCTGGTGTGAGCCCAGAAGTACATAATGGCCCTTTTATGCCAATGTAGGAACATAAAGTACTGAACATAAACTAAAGAAAATTTAAGGGTTGAGGGAAACGTTGAAATAAATGCCAAAAATAAATAAAACTAAAAATGTAAAAATAAACTTTTGAAATGAATAGAACTAAAGCAGAATTAAGTTTTGAGGGAGACATTGAAATGGATACCAAAAGGGCTTCTTCTTCTCTTTCAAAATCGAGCTTCTCACTTAAATCATTATTTACTTAACTTCCGCCTCTTTTTATCAAACCTTTACCGTATTCCCCTTAGCACGTTAAGGACAAAAATCCAAAGCTATCAAAATAAATAGATAGTGTTGTTTTGTTTTGATAGCCTTGAAGTTTTTTCTTAACATTTATATTGCTATCAGTGTCCATTATATTCCCTTTTAGCATGTTTTATGCTCAGAGTGGAAAACATTTTCCATTGAAAGGACGCACGAGAAACTACCAGGTCGTACTTGAACTATGCTTGGCCTACATTTAAACAGTCATACATTGAAATTGCTCGTTAATAAAAAATGAATTACTTAGGATGTACATATACCCATGCAAATAGCGAAATAGACTGAGAAGCAAAATAATTGTTTGAACGAATTCTTTACCAAATACAGGTGAGAACGCCGAAGTATATTAAAAAATAAGACGTCACGGAGTTCTAATCATATACGTAGTATAGTTCAATTTAGGTTCCTCGAGTATTCCCTACAACTTTCCCATCTTCAACTTCCAGGGGATTTTGTATGGGATAACAGACAAACTTCACGTCAACTCGTATATCGTAGATATCCTCGGGGCAAATGCCTTTTTTCGAGATGTGGCTGTACTGTATTGGAGTATGATTGAAGTTCTGAAGTCTCTCTCTCTTCCCTCCGAATGCTTTTGTTTCTTAATTCTGTGGGATAGAAAATACGCATTTGGTGATATTGGTACCCCGGGGGATTGATTGGTTCCTGCCAATCTTCTTCGTCATCTTTCTTCTCAAAATGTCTCCAAATGTACTTTGGCTCTTCATCGCATCTACTCTGTGACATGTGACTTAAAAATTTGTTACTTTTTCAAAAGAAGAGTTCATACCCAAACTATTTATTAGGCAATAAAAAAATGTCCAGCATAAGTTACAAATTTAATGTTAATGCATTTTAGAAGTTTGTTCGCTATTTTCCACCATGCATTGATAAGCATTACCATTTTTACATACCAGAATACCTCTGGGTATTTAACAAAACAACAAAAAACAGACAAAAGAGAGCACCATCGCCCCTAGGTCAATATGTATAGTATTCTCTTATTGAAATTCGATTTCCTGCTTACCTCCTCAACCTAAAAAACGGAAATGTAATAATGCTTTTGAATTTCTCTTTTCTACTGTGACTGAATGTATAATGGAATCTCGAATGCTATAATTTTAGAATGTCTATGTCTTTAAAGATTAGCGTGGATAAAGAGGGATGCCTGATGGGATAAATTTAGTGTGCAATGTTAAAAGAGTTTGGAAAAAAATGTTTTGGAAAGCTACTAATTAAGGCCCATTTCATTCAGAATATACATTTTATTTCTAAACCTTAACAATAGTTTGTATTTCAATTGTCACGTTTCTTCCTCTTTCCTTTAGAAGAAGCTTTATTTAAGGTGGCGTGATTTTTCTCGCTGTATACCAAAGTTCTTAATGACGTTCGGCGATGACGTAAAAATGGGGGCAATCGTTTAATAAAACGTACGTTATTGCTTCCTGGGCTTTTGTGGTATATTTCTATGCAAATATAAACTACTCTCAAGTGTCATATAGCTTCCGGCTCTCGATAGCTGTACATACTTTTAAGTACACGTCTATCGCTGCCTTTGCAGGTTTAACACGTCAGTCATAATAATTGTAAGGTACGATATATCTCAATATCTTTCCCTTTTCTTCTCTTTCTATATGAATTGAAGTAATTAAGAAAGTCACAAGATTTGGGACATAAGCGCTCTATACTTGCCGAAGAAACAAAGCTTTGTTGATTTTGTTTCATAAAAGATCGCCCGTCGCCATAAATCAACCTTGTATATAAAAATACCCAGCAAAGCATGTCCAAAGACACGAATAAATGCCTTAATTTTCGTCGATAGAGCTCATTAAAAAAAACAATCACAGAAGTTATTGCGGAAACACTGTTCCTGGAGGTTGCTCAAATCACAATTGAAGTTTGTCTGTTATCCCATACAAAATCCCTAGGAAGTTGAAGATGGGAAAGTTGTAGGGAATACTCGAGGAACCTAAATTGAACTATACTATGTATATGAATTGCTCTTTTATTTGTTGTATATTTAAACCCTGCAAGCTGCCAGTGGCGCGTGGAAATGGGTGTAAAAACACTGATAATCCTATCACACCCTAACATACTTCGCGGGAAAAACGACCAGAAGTAACTATCCGTCCTGGCAATCACTTCCTTGAATCGCTTCTTAGTTTTCTCTCGGAGCTCGCGCACGTTGCAAACTGGAATAACAATATCAGCTATCTCATCGACGAGATCTGTAGTGACAAACTTTTCGAAAAGCTTAGATCGGTAATCAAGTCTTCTATCCCTCAGGGAAGTCCTCCCGAGAAATTCTATCATAGCTGAAACACTACTGTGGATTCTAAAATCTCCTTGACAAACCTAGCCGCTCTACGTTGAACCATCTCAAGATTGGAGATTTGCCTACTTCGTGTGTCCTGAAAGATGATACGCGGGTTACAATGGTAGAACGCGTAAAAGACATAATAGCTACGCACTTCTTTACAAGTCGAGCTGCCAATCACTGCACCAACCTGAAATAACGTTTACATCGTTGTGCAAACAACCGGTGTCATCCTGTTATACGACCTCTCTGTAATAACAGTATCATCGGCGATTAGTAATAACAGTATCATCAACTAAATCAATAATGTAGATTAGGAACAAAGTCGGTCCTTCAACTTCAACCACTTGTATTCACCACTGACATGACAGACGCTACAGGTAAGTCAAATCCTCAAACAAATCTACCAAATGGAACGGGTAGATTTAGACTAGATTAGGAGAGGTTGAAGAAGGTGTTTTAAACTGTTTTCACTATAGACTCCTTTCCAACTCACCATCGTCCCCAACCACATTACTCTCAAGTAATTTCCAAAGGATGGGTAAAGACACGTCTTGCTCGTGTTTGATCTTTCAAATACAATAATTCTTTTATGACAAACTCTTATCATTAAACAGAGAGACTTGATAGCAAAATGATGCTTTAATCATCCTCTTCAATCGACTATTATCCTCGGAGTCGTATCACATTTAACAATATCACATTGTTCTTTCGGGAGCTATCTCTGCCACCTCGGGGAAGCCATTGCCTGACGGAATTGAAATTTCGAATTTTTAAGATTCTCAAAGCAAATCCAGACCTCGATGGCAGCGCTCATCCGAGGTGAAAGTGTTAGATTAGAATTATATCGCAGGCAAGACAAGAGAGGGAGGAATTTAATCTACGGAAGGCTGGGTTCAGTTGAGGAAGTGATAGGAAGAATTTGGGAAACTTCGGAGAAATGTGAAACGGATGTGTGAAGAGAAAATAGACGAGGATTGAAGAGGAGTGAAACAGTGAGGTGTGGAATGTTGAGAAAGCGTGGGACGGAATGCGTGGGTGAGAATCGGAGGAAAAAAGTACAGTGTGTGGGTGTTAATAGAGCAGCGAAGAGGAGCATTGGATGGAAACGAGAGAGAGAGAGAGAGAGCTTGGACGGAATTGCGTGCTTGTCTTTCATCCCGCCAGTCATGCAACATTTCCGCGCAAATTTGGAAACTTTTGGCCACAATTGAACTACGAGAGCCTAAAAGTATTCGAGCATTTCAGAGCTATGAGTGAGCAGCTTTGATGAGCTTTCGCAAGGTTTATTTGTTTCAAATTTGATACATTGACTTAGGCGTGTGCTTATCCTCAAGTATCGCCTGATCTTATTCATTATCAGCTCCTAAATGAAATTGGTGCATTATTTTTTCCGTGAAAGGAACTCTGTTTTTGACGTAATTAAGCTACTTAAATAATAAAAGAAAGTTATGCAAAGTATTGAAGAGGTGAATTTCGTCTCATTCGGAATCAGGACTCCAATCGGTATTAAAATCTTTCAGATTAATTTCATAAACATTCTCTTTCGTTAAAAACGCTGCTAATTAATTTTCTCCTTTAGATGGTTATACTAATTGTTCATCTGAGGCCTAAAGCCGAAATTAAACTAATGCGGCATGATTGCCGTGAATCGTTTTAAATCAGTCAATTTAAATTTTATTCTAGGATTAGAGTTTGAGCATTTTCATTGTAAGCAAGCATATCAAAAATATATTGACGTTGCCTCGAGTCAATATTTGCAATACTTGGGCTGAAATTTACAAAATATTTAGCAAAATGTAGTTGATACGGTGATGAATCATTAGAATGGATCTACTTATGCATTCAGTTCATTTCATTAGCTAGTTCAACTGAACTTTAAGTTATAAATAAATGCATTCATATCTATTAAATTTGATTCCATGAAGTTTTGGAACAGATATAGCGGATTTTCAATGCGTTGGATATGAATTATAGTTGGCAATTTGGCTTCATAATTTAATACAAAACATAACTAGTATCGGAGGTAATTCGGTAGAAGATATGTATCCTGCGTTTATTCGAAACATCCCGGCACTTTCATTTCTTTCGTGAAAAAGCAATGCTGTTCGAAGGTAGCGTAAGAATGCGTTAGCTTTCTTTTTCCTAAATTAAAGAGGCAGTATATGCGAGCTCTGGGGCCTTATATTTCTTCATAAAATACTTTTTAATGTTTTTGTATTATATTTTCGTTTCTCATAACCTTGAAGATGTCCACCAAATCGGCGGCCGAAACGGCGGTAACCCGAAAACTTACCCGGCTGCCAACCCGAAAGGATCTTGTAGTAGTAGCAGTACTGTTAAAAGTGCTTCGACAGCTTAGGTCATTTCGCACGTGGGCCCCCACCGGGAATCGAACCCGGGACCGCTTTCATTGAAGACGAACGCGTTCCCCACTTGGCTATCCGGGAGCCCCGAAAGGATCTTCTACATATTTCGTAGGCATCACTATGTTTCTTATCTTGTCTAAATTCGAATTAATTACGAATAATTCGTGAAGGAGAAATAAGTAGTTCACGCAGGAAGACTGAATGTTTAGAAAATTTCATCCAACACGGCCCAATAAGGAGAATGAAAATCTGGAGACCGCGCTCATCCTGGGCATAATTTCAGCTTCGAGGAATCCTTATTAGTGAAGGTGATATATGTAGATGAGTGATTTAAAATTCACGTATTCCTCCCTACCTCGGCATTCTCTTGCCGCTTCTTCCTAAACGTAAAGAGTAAATTCAACTGAGAAAATGCGCTGTTTTCTCACCTCAAGAATCAATTTTTAAAATCAAATCATGAGGAGGAAGTACGGTACTCAAGGAACGGTTAAAGTAGGAATAGGATAGGGATGTCAACGTGAGAATATGAGGAAAAGTGGCTAAGAGTGGAAGAGAGTCTCATAACGGAGGAAGAGGTGTGTAAGGAGTATATGCGAGCTTCAAGTCTGAAACCCTTATTTCCTTCCCCATCCCTCCCTCTTGCATTTCCCTTCATTCCCTCACCTCTTCCCCCAAATGTTTACCTTTCACTTTGGCCACTTCCCAGCAAATTCTCCTTTTTCAGCTCCCTTTCAACCTTTCCGAGGGTGTCGCCTCCCTCCTCACGCCATCTTCGCTACCTGCCTCATCCCGTCATCACTTTCCTACCTTTTCCCGCATTCTCTCTTTCCTCCACTTTCTCCACGTTTAATTACATAAATGGTTCCCCGAGCTCTGTTAAAGTTTGTTCCACCTGCATGAAAGAAGAGTTCCAAAGCTCCAAAGACAGCTGAATGTTGAGGGGCAGATCCCAATTAAGTCTTCCAGATAATTTTGTATCATAATTACTGGACGAAAAAATGGGCCAAGGAGTTGAACATGAACTATAGAAACTCTATAGATTAGTGGGTTTAATTGAAAGGTAAATTCGTCAAAGAAAAGCTGCACATTACGGGTTTTAATGAATAAAGGAATATTTTACGACGACTTGCAATTGGTACCGCAAGTACTCGTAATGAAATATTATGACGTATGGTAATCGTTGCTCATTTAAATCCAGGTCACGTGGCGCTAATAAAATTATTTCGAGAGAAAATCCACTGCGATAGAATTCAATGCGTCTCTATAATAGCATAACTTGCAGAGCGGGAAGCTAGAAATAAGCATGTTTAATTCGTGGACCCGAATTTAATTTTCGACCTTTATCGCGGAAAAGGAATTATTCATTCAGAACGAGAAGTCATAATTTGATGAAATGGGTGGGAAGTAATCTGGTATGCCTCGCTTAAAAAGTTAAATTCAGCCAAACAAAATATAGTACATTGTCTATAATAAGTATTCATTTGAAAATGAATATCTCCGAGTGCATGCCTGCATTTTCATTACCGATCATCTTGGGTTAATTATTTGTAAGGGAAAAGCTAGTACACTCAAATATTTCTTAAATTTTCAAGCCTTATTTACCATTAACATGTACTATTCTGGAAATTTGTTATATCAACCCCAGCGATACAAACTATTGTATGAGTATCTTCTTCCTTTACTGCTTTAAACTGAAACTTTAAATAATTTAATTTCGATTTTTCCGTTTATAATGAAGTACTTCCATATTAAGGTTACATTTTTAATTTATGCATAGAATTTTCACATTCGGAATGAAATTGTAAGAAGATTAAATGGCTCCGTCTTTAGCTAGCTTAGATCCGTGTGGGGCTCTTCCACTTAACCAAGAAGGCTTAATCTTTTCCATGAATAAATGAAAAAAGAAACGGTAGGTCGATGGGAATAATCTGCATAATATGTGGTTAGCAAAGAAGTAACATACGTTGCGGGATAACACCCACAGAACAGATGGGAGGGAAAGAGCTGCAAAAACACGGCGAAGAAAACAGTTCCCAAAATAATATTCAAGCACAAAATATTAATAAAATTAAAATGAAAAATATTTTAAATATCCAAAGATATAAATTGCAGAAAAGGAAAAGTAACAAAATTTTAGTATACATTTGAATGTAAGCATTGCAATACAATGATGCCAAAATGGTGTACAATTATTATACCATGTAATACATTGCCTCTAATATATTAAATGCTACGCGTTCGTACTACATATGATTCAGAAGCTAGGAGTAGATACGTATGATTCAGATGTGTGCCAATATATGTCAATCGAGCTCCCATATACGTTCTTCAATAACTGACAGTAGGCTCAAGCCTATGCATTTTTCAAAATCCATGTATCATTTTTAAGAAATTAATTAAGTTTGAACAATTAAAACCAACCGTCAAGGAAATGTTTAGGTTAATTTTTTTGAGAACTATTTTTGAGAATATTTTAGCAGGCTTTTCAGCTAGTTCATGTTTAAAACATAAGCACTCTTATTATACTATCGCAAGTACACTTGATATAGTGGAGCGAACAAATACAAGATGCTAACGTCTTAATGAGGATCACCTTAAAGCAAGGCTTCGTTAGGAAGCTTTGCGTGCAAAGGAGTCCTTATGTCAAGCTGTGCGTGCGTTTCTGTCCCTGCTTTTCCTCATTCCTTCATGTTTTGGAGACTGGAATGGTCGTAACGAAAGGCAAGGGACCTTGTGACCAATCGCTCCATTTTTTAAGTCGTATCATAATATTTATCTCTCAAAACATCGCTGTAGGTTCAGTTCAAAATCTAAGCACCACAGCGCTATTGTCCTCTTCATTCTCTTTCCTTTGCTTTCGATTCCTTTCGGTTAACTTTCACCATTAATGTATGGCTCCACGTTGAGCCGAATATTACCTGGTTTAACAGCTGGGTAATCACTTTCTTTCCCTGGAATGAATTCCAGCACATTTATGCAATCCTTTGATTAGTTTCTATCCCTCTCGTTTATTTTCCGTTTTATAAATAATGCTTTTACCAAAGTATCATCAAACTATGTACGGCATATTCTAAATAACTGATAAAAATTGAAAAGCATTAGTAAGTACGTCTAATCTTATAAATATTTCCATTTCGTTGATGCCCAAGTATTTTAGTGAATTAGCTTTCCGAGAGAAGGAGAGATTAGTCATGTTTGCATACCGTTATTATTAGATCTGTATCCCGGAGACAAATTTTCTATTATATTTCACCAAGTTGAACCAACCGAAACACTAATTCCGTTCGTGCTGTTTCTCATCTTAAATAAATTTTCTATTCCCAAAATGTACTAAAAAAGAGTAATTTAATTATAACAGCAGGTATAAATTATTTAACTGCGCTAAAACTCAATTTAATCAAAAGATCTATTTACCATGCTCAATATCCATCACATTCGTTAGCGATGTAATAGAAATTTATATTTTCTGCATCCAAAATCCTTATGCTACGATTACAATTGCTTTAATTAAATATTTACAATAAAGTTTAAACCTTACAGTACATCTTAACCAATACTTAAAAATTCAACCTTAAGTAATCGAATTTTATGACAGAAAAAAATTTCAACAGAGAATGGCAAACCGGCTTGGGAAAGGATTGGGCACCGCTCTTCCTAACTGGTTTTTAAAAATTCCATATATGATGGGATTCAGCATTGGGATTCTCACTTTTTCATTAGAATTCTAAAGGAGCATTGGCGATGCAAGCGGGAATTTTCCATCCTGCATTAGTAACAGATACTTTCGTGCACTCCGTTCAATTTTTCCCACAGATTTTTCGAGTATTTTCATTCACTTGTCTCTTAATTAATGTTTATGTTTATTCATTTACCGCAATCTTTTCCCCTCGACCTTCAAATCTCTTCAGTCTATCAAACCTTTCCCTATCTTTTAATACCTTACCTTTGCTTCCCGCCCCTTTCTCTTCCCTCTGTTTTGTTATCTTTCCCCTCTCCTTATAAACATTTCCCCCTAGATTCCCTCGGCGTCCGCAATGCAGACCCTCTGGCGGTTTTGAAGAGAACGAGAGGGGGAGAGAGAATGGTTTTCTTTTTCCTCTCCAAAGGGTTCTCGAAAACGAAATCGTCTTTCCCACGCCTCTCCTCTCATTCGAGCGGCCAAAAAAGGATAGGGACCAGGTAGTTAGACGAGACGCTTGCGCACTAGTTAATGTTGGCTTGGCTCTCACCAACTCTTCCCGCCCGACTTTCGACGTGCCTTCAATTCAGAAGTGAATTACGTTGTCACTGCTAACTTATCCACTCAGTCTTTTGTTGACCCTTCACCATCCAGTTGTCTCCTCACTCGAGCTGCTACTCTTTTTTTCAGCTTTGAATCTCTTTCATCACCTTTGGTAGGATTAACATATTCTGATGGCAAGAAACCGAAATATTAAAACTCGAGAAGAGCTAAATTAGGACACAACTACGACTTTGAAACTTAGTTTTGGTCTACTTCTTGAGTTTAGTAGCCCCTTTAATGATTTTGCGGTGACACGGGCTCATTTAATTTTATACCTGTATCATTTTTATTACATCTCTCAGAACCCCTACATTTTTCCTTTATCGCAAATCTTCATTGAATTCGGGACAGGGCGAAAAGTTGACCGGAAGCGCACATACATCCAAACCGGACAGTCCCGGTCAAAATAGAACGCAACCGAACTTAGAAGACACAGTTTAAATATTGATGTCAAACTTGATTATGATTATGTGGATTCCACCTCAGAAACATAAATTAAGAAAAGGACGCTAAATTTGGAACTTCAAAACGTAATAATTGTTGTTGGGACGATACCAAAGCATTTACCGATTCCGAGACATTTCCCGACAATACTCTAAACTTCCGATTTTGGTACAACTCTCGATTCCGATTAGTAGTGATTGCAATGAGTAAAATTCATTATTTTTATATATCGTTATTTTGGAAAACGAATACTGATCGAACAAAGTATATTTATTTATCAAACATTCAGTAGAATCGTCAATACAAAGGTTATAATGTCGGGAGGGATATATTTTATTGAAATTTTGTTAAAAGTTTAAACAATAAATTAATCATATCTTTATATAAATTATTTAGCTATACTATTCAAATCCGAAAATTCAAAACAAGAATTCGGTAATTTTAATTTCATATCACATAATATTATTTTTATCAATTAAGTGTCAAATAAGTAAATTGACACTTTTTAAAAATAGATTAAAAGTCAAAGTTTTATCTTTTGCCGAAACAAAGTAGAGCTAACGGATTTTAAGAAAAGTTCGAGTCTAGTTGAGAAACTCGGAGATTCGATTTTCTACTCAAGAATAAGTTAAATAAATTCGCATTAAATACCACATTAGGCGTTACTGGGATCTGGAGATTTTAGCATCACTGATAGTTCAATTAACAAGTATTTACCTAGGTATTTATTATTAACCGTCAGAAAAGTACTACCAGAAATGGAAGATTTAGTTCTAAAGAAAAATTCCAAATAATAGTTATTGGTATAAGAAATTAAGTTTAAAGTTCTCCGATTTCGATGCAGATTCCGATACCCAAAATAGCTATGACTTTCAGGATTTCAATTAATTATCCAATCACTAGTAATTACTAATCGTAAATAATGCAGAGTTTCCTAACATAAAGTATCACGTTGGCCATAAATGGAGGTTTCGGTCCAAATGAAATAGTTCCGACGGCAATAATAAAATTAATGATGACAAAAGTAAACAGCAATATATAAATAAAATAAAGAGCATTAAAATCACATTTTAAATCGTATATATAAGTACGGATAAATACCTCATCACTATACGCTTTAGTAAACGTTTTAGAATCCAACAGCTTGGCCTCGACTTTGAGGTAGCTTTCCATCTTGAAGAGAAATAGAAATAATACTTCTTTTAGGTTAATTTTTTTGAGAACTATTTTTGAGAATATTTTAGCAGGCTTTTCAGCTAGTTCATGTTTAAAACATAAGCGCTCTTATTATACTATCGCAAGTGCACTTGATATAATGGAGCGAACAAATACAAGATGCTAACGTCTTAATGAGGATCACCTTAAAGCAAGGCTTCGTTAGGAAGCATTGCGTGCAAAGGAGTCCTTATGTCAAGCTGTGCGTGCGTTTCTGTCCCTGCTTTTCCTCATTCCTTCATGTTTTGGAGACGGGAATGGTCGCAACGAAAGGCAAGGGACCTTGTGACCAATCGCTCCATTTTTGAAGTCGTATCATACTATTTATCTCTCAAAACATCGCTGTAGGTTCAGTTCAAAATCTAAGCACCGCAGCGCTATTGTCGTCTTCATTCTCTTTCCTTTGCTTTCGATTCCTTTCGGTTAACTTTCACCATTAATGTATGGCTCCACGTTGAGCCGAATATTACCTGGTTTAACAGCTGGGTAATCACTTTCTTTCCCTGGAATGAATTCCAGCACATTTATGCAATCCTTTGATTAGTTTCTATCCCTCTCGTTTATTTTCCGTTTTATAAATAATGCTTTTACCAAAGTATCATCAAACTATGTACGGCATATTCTAAATAACTGATAAAAATTGAAAAGCATTAGTAAGTACGTCTAATCTTATAAATATTTCCATTTCGTTGATGCCCAAGTATTTTAGTGAATTAGCTTTCCGAGAGAAGGAGAGATTAGTCATGTTTGCATACCGTTATTATTAGATCTGTATCCCGGAGACAAATTTTCTATTATATTTCACCAAGTTGAACCAACCGAAACACTAATTCCGTTCGTGCTGTTTCTCATCTTAAATAAATTTTCTATTCCCAAAATNTTCTATCGTGTACATAAATTTCCTTCCAAATAATTTTTATTATTTTACATGGTGTTTTTTTCTCGAGAAATTATAGAAAGGAGGTTCATTCAAACAACCTTCATTTTTATATATTTAACCTGAAAATTCATTTCTCTAGTTCAAATGTCATCTTAAAACGAATGACCCTTTGAAATAGGGTACCAGTGAGATTTAACACCGCAAATAAAGGTCTAAGACAATCAATATATCTCTCACTCTGTCACATTCACCTCTCATTTTTCTCTCTGCTCTCTATACATTCTCTTTTCCTCTTTCATTTTCCTTTCCGCTGAATGAAAAGGTTCGTACGACCACTTTTGTCCTCTTTCTGACACTTGGTTAATTAATTTTTTTGGAATTGAGCCCAACTCGCTGAATTCAAGGGATTGATTTTTGAGAGAGCGTATGTGAAAAACTCACCTACTTGTCCACGTACCTTTTCACGGATTTCTTCTGGCAATGACCTTCTAAGGCCTTCATTATTGACCGCAAGATTGAAAAATAGAACGGTCATGAGTTGAAAACCATCCTCGAGAATTCTGTACCGTTCAAATTAGTTTCCGGGATTATTTGAAGGTCGTTCATTGAGTAGCAATATTTCCTTTCCATCGATCGATTAGATGACTTGAACTAGGAACCGAGCTCTTTCGAAGAAACCTTTCACTGGAATTTTTATTTTACTGTTGATCATCAATCGATTCCATCGAAAATGATCAAGCAAAAGCAACCAGAATTCTAGAGAATTAATTTCTATTATTTCTTCGTCGTCTTTAAGAACTAAATTATATTCTTAGATCTAAACCCGGTTTAAATGAAAAGTAACTTTGATTTTTCAAAGTTAAGTTATACCAACTAGCGATTGACTTAATTTTTTATGATTTTATGGTAGATAGGTTTAAGTGATGATTTTAGATGATGGATTAAAGCGTATATGAGTCAGAAACAATTACTTATGCCCTTACATACACCTTTTCTGTTTTGAACCAATTTTCGACAAGAATATCTCCGTGAATCGATATTAGGTTACGGATGTTAGATGCCATGTACTCGTATGCATTATCAGATACTGTATTCTTGGATTCGCGAATAGATGCGGAAAAAGCTCCTCTTCAGATAATTATAAGCTAAAGAAAAGTTGGTCTTATTTGTTTACGAAATGAAAAGACCAATCGTTGGCACCAATTTTCTACATATAGATACAGATTTCTCACGTGTTTTCTATTACTAAAAAAAGCAAAAATAGCAGGGATAAACCACCCTATTCTGTTAGAAATAATATATGTTGAGCTATGAGATAAGTCTTAAGCATCTCATTCTTCGCATTTATCGCAGGACTAACTTTTTAAATGTAAAAATATTCACAGCCATGTCTCAAACCTAGGTTAAAACATGTTGAACATTGTACAACGAATATACTCTTGAGAAAGCTACATCGAGTCATTTTCATTGACTTTGTACGGAAATAAAACTAGGAGCTTCACCACTTTGTAGTTTCACATGCAAAATATCTTGAATGTTTACATACATCCATGATCATGATACCCTATTTAGAGAAATTATGCTTTAAAGAAGATGAGAAGCAAGTACACAGCGGTACCTTGTTTAAATCCACATACACCCACTAAAGCGCACTCTTCCACAGGAAAAATATGAAAGGAGTCGCAGTCTTAACTTCTCCAGAATACGGTCGTTTGATAATAAATTTATGTCTTTCTAAATGTTCCTCTCCAGAAATTTTATTTCTCTTTCATTCCCCCTTTTCCACATCCTTATTTCTCGCCTTCATCTTTCTTTCTTTCCAAGCACATCTACTTTATCTTTCTCTCCCTCTACGATCTTAAATTCTTGCAGGGATGATTCTCCCGAAGAGAAGAAGCAAAAGAGTTAAATCAAGAAGGGGAAAGCACACGATACAATTTAGAAGGCAATTCTTCTTGGAAATAATTTATGTGGAGAAATATGCTTAGCAGAAAATAACTTTCTACGTTTCGTTTCTACCGGAGGACGTGAAGTTAGATCCGTTGAGAGAGTTTTCCTACTTTCTCAAGAATTTGATGCATTTAGTCTTTAACTTTGCGAACCCATAAATATATTTTTCTTGATTTCATATGATAAATCGTATTCCATGAATCCTACCTTAGGAGTTTCTGAAAACAGGAAATGTTATCCTTCAATTACATTAAGATTTCCAATTGTGGTTAGCGTGCTAAAACGCTAGCGATTCAACCCTAAGGCCCCGAGTTCGAATCCCAGCTACTCGGTTATTCCCTGTAAGGGAATGGTCGAGTGAGTTCGTTCTTTATTATTGTTTGAAATATTTAATAAAATGGATGTAATTGGGTTTAGCTTCCTGTATCCATTACAGAAGTTATATTATTATTATTATCAATACATTTAAGAAACATCAATAATTAGCATATATATTTATATATCTCTAATTATATGCACTAAAATTATAATTTTACGTTTTACAAACGAAACGTCTTAAATGAAACCGCGTTTAGGATAACTCATGGTAGACATAATTGTTTGATAACAGAGTTTCTAAGTTTAAAAAGCACTCGAATATATGCGCATAAGATTGATTGATTTCAGTCTTCAAACACAGAGTCAATCGAGTTCACCCTTTTATCCTTAAGATTAGGTATCCCGGAGAACAGTCATCTTTCATAGTGGAGTTGCTTGGAGCAACACGGCTTCAGCCAAGTCAAGAGCTAAGACAGGGAAGACCGGTTGGATTCTCAACCCTTCAAAGCGAAGAGGGAATGAGGTTTGATAAACAAGATGAGAAGTGTTTTAGTTTGCTATTTTTTTTCTCACTAGGCCAGAATGTCACGAATGACAAACTACCGAGTCAGCATATTAATAATAATAAATCCACCTCATTTGGGCGAGATTGAGACTTCCTCTTCGTACATCTGACCCTTATTCGTATGAAATTTAAAGGAATGGAAAAGTGCACAGAGGAGAACTAGTTTGCGGGTTTAAAAACCTAAGTTTACACTCAGGATGAAAAGCACCACAGCAGAAAAACACCCACTAACAGAGAGGCGTATAAAACCTTCGAAACCTACTGAAAGTTAAATAATTTTAAGGAAAAGGCAGCTTAAATTAAATCAGATCTAAAAGCAATTAAAAATTATACAGACAAATTATTACACAAAAGAAATCGAAATAAATTTGTATAAAAATAAACAAAAAAAGTTCATTATGAAACACGAGCAATTAGGTTACAATGCAGATTATTATAAAGTTAGGAATAAAAATATTTAAGTGATGATAAAATTACGGAAATTAAACGGTTCACTGAAGTAGCCAGCTTTGTCAATTTTTTTGCTTTGGCAATGAAGCGACGAGTCTAAAATAAATATTATTTTTCAGAATTT
>KZ312450.1:342208-372293 GCA_000376725.2 Ladona fulva | reverse complement strand
TATCCTACACCAAAAAAAAAACAAACGAAAAATATTTTTTCACATAATATTGTAGTGGGAACAAGCATCCTGTTATCAAACAACCAAGAGATTAACCCACAAATGGACTCACAAACAACTTCAAATAGCCGAATCTATCGAAAATTATTCGGAATAATAAATAAGACCATCTGAATGCTTCTGGGGACGTAACATGCCCGTAAAATTGCAATAATTCTAAAGTATAAAGTCATGGTTAACCAGTAACAATTTTCTGATATAGACTCGCAAATATTTTAACCTCAGAAATACTGTGGTAGTTAAGATGAGGCAAAAGCACATCAATGTTAAATGATTATTAATTAGATAGTCTTAAGGAATACACAGGATATTAAAAGGATATTTCACTCAGTACTTCTAACACCCCAAATAAAGCCTTGAACGTGTAGATAAATTACGCCTTCTTATTCGCTAATTTGCGTCTTTTGGAAGATTTCCTACATGTTCCACAATGTGAATCGAACGAAGGAGATTTTCTTCATTAAGTGTTAGTGTTTTCAAAGTAGGAAACTTTTATTTATTTTGTAAACTCCCCATAATTTTACCTCAGGAATTTTCCGCAAAAGTAAATAAGCACTGGTTATTCGATGCGAATAGCTAAAATAATAAAGTCACCGTATATTCAGGCCGCACTTTGAAACATCTCTTTGGCTTCCATCTCTAAAAGAGGATTATATCGTGCACAGGTTTTTGAAAAATAACAATCCAAATCCAATTTGGAATATAATCGAATTAATTTGAATTCGGATACCTTTTAAAATTTTATCCTTCAGTTTTTACTGAACGCATTTGGTGATTTCAATATTTCGTTATTGAATCGGAGATTTTATTGGTGATATTTTCTATTTTTGCTTTATATGCAATGATATATTTTGAAATTATTCATTCTCCATTAAAACTTTATTCCCAATAAGGAATGTTTGATCGCTTTTAAATCCCATTATTTTCAGCCATGTGGGTATTCTTCAAAGGAATTCGAGACATTTTTAAAAGGAATACAAGTTAATATGTTGCGTAAACTTTCACACAAAGACGGTGAAGCTAGTAGCTCATCTTTGATATAACGCTTCTCTTGATACCAATTTACAAATTTTTGAATGGTTAGTGGTATTATTTATAATAGCTCAGTAAAGTATAGTAGTGTACCACAGTAAAATTCAGTATTTATTCAGTTAATGCTTGTGATAAACTTTCTTTAGTTACAATCTCTTTCGTCTCCTGCAAAAAGGTCAGTATAGATAGTATTCGATTTTTTCGTGTGCTAAATATTTCCTTAACAATGTTTCTTTCTCGTCTTCACTTAAGGAGTTATAGAACCTTGTCCTATAACTCCTTAAGTGATGAAAGAAAAGGAAGTTGTAACACGGCTGTTAATCAATTAGAGGATTAAAAATGCCCCGTAAGCCTTATGTCGACAGACGGAATCCGCGTTTAGACGCTAACGAAAAGTTCCGGATTACCGATTTCTGGGCAAATCCCTACGCGCATTTCGGAAACAAAGCTCCCATTTTCAAGGGCTCCACAATATAAACATGAAAAAATATTCAAATTCATTCAATTTTCATTCAGTTAATTTTTCTATTATCCCTTGAAAATTGAGACATTTTTTCCGAAATGTGCGTAGGGATTTTCCAAGAAATAGATAATCCGGAGCTTCCCGTTTGCCTCCAAATGCGAGTTCCGCCTGCCGACATACGGCTTACGGTGTATTTTAAATCCCCTATTCCTGATGTGATCAATAGGAGAAGTAAATCAATATTGAAATGTAGTGAGAGACTTCTCTAAGGAAAATAAATAAATTGATTCCTCTTTCAACTCAATAAGTTGCCGTTGATATTAGAAAATATGTATAAGAGATAAATTGACCCATGTGTTTTGGAGATGTTTATTTAAGAACACCTTCTTTAATCCTTATCTTCGCTTTTAATTACACTAGAAAAAAGTTAAAGAGAAAACTCTTTACCTTCAGTTTTTTCGATTATATGAATCCTCTAGCGTGGGACAGAAATAATATTTCAGTATAAGAAATTTAAAACAAGCAGGAATCGTATCCGACTTCAGTCCTTTCACATATGCTATCTTCTATCGTAACCGAGGTCATCGGAAGAGGTGATGTCCATCAGTGGAGACTGCGATTTAAACCAAAGACCCCATTATACGGATGTGTCCCCACACTACATTAAGCATCATCACCCTAAAGCGGAAAAATAAATCAAAACAGGATTTCAGAGCGGAGCGAGTTATATTTCCCTCGCAGTCGTTTATAGAGCAATGTCCCTGTCCCGTATAGGGCAATTGTTATCGTCGGATGATTGCCCACAATCCCTCTTCAACGCCAACGGCCATCGGGCGCATAGATTGATGCAGCCATCAGTGCAATAAAACGATACAGCATACGCCCTCGAATTGGCCCCTTCACCTTTCAGTGCGAGAGCAGAAATTTCCATTTTTACGAGTCTCTCTCAGCACGAATGGAGAGAGCTTGAAGACAAAGGGATTTATCAAAGTAAAACAGCTATACGGAGAAGCTTATGCTCTCCTGTGTTGCATTGAGTAGGCCGAGTGCGGCTCGCGGGCCGTACGTAGATCGTTTGGAGTATTCGAGAATTAAATCCGCAATTTAAAATATCCGGAATTTTCAATGATTTTTATAAAACGCTTTCATAATAACAACATCCTATTATAATATCTACACATTAATTTTAATTTCAAAGCTTTTATTATAATATAATAATTTCCACATATACGAAGGTCATTGTTTGAAGCGTAATTATTTTCCTTCCGATGAAAACACCAAATTTTGGTTCGCTTCCGGTTTCGCTACGGCAGCAACCGTCCAACTGTTTTATTTTCGCTCGGATAAAATGATTCCTGTGCAAGGTTTAATTAATACGCGGCCCTCAAATAGAATTTATTTTAATTAAACTCTTAGAATTAAAATGTTTACATAAAAAATAAGTTCAGCTTTTAAAATTTATAATGTAATTAGTGAGTTACAAGTAAAAAGTGAATTACAAGGATTGGTCTAGATCTAGATCGTAGACGAAACTAGTCGTTATAAATTATTCTGTGGAAATTCCAAGGTGTTTTGTTCTCGGATATGGCACCTTTCTTCAAGGTTGAGCTTGTTCACATGAGATAACAACAATTACACTTGATGGGAAAACGATATATCAAAAGAAGACAAAGATATAAGAAGAAATATTTTCGGCGTCCTTTTCAGTTTAATTATTCGGTTCGAGTTCTATTTTCCCTCCGGCGAAAGTAAACTATTTTTTCTGTTCCGGTTTAATGCCCTGGCATAAATCTTTAAAACTATCAGATGCTTATTTTATCTATGCTAAATTTTATTTTTGGCAAAATCTCACGAGTATTGCAATCAAGAACTGCTAACTAAAAGGTTAACTACCCCCCTGCAGCATACCAAGGAAAAGTTTGGGACTATTTTGGCTCAGGAACTCTGGATTCGCATCCAGATGGAGAAGTAGTTTATTAGATGGAGAAGTAGTTGATCAAGATGACATGATGAATGGTTACATAAACTTAGCAGCTACCATATTTATCTTTCTATATTTATACTCAGTGCATGATTATTTATACTGCCGTAGGGTCCGAATATTATCTGTCGTAAATCCACACAATTACGAGCATAAGGAGAGATTCAAACAAACTAAACAAAAATATCTCCAACGTGGCAGGGAGCTGCGCAGATCAGAACTCTATTTTATTGTGATACCAAAATTGGTTAGAGCACCCGCCTAGAAAGTGGGGGTTCAGGGGTCGAGTCCCTACGTCGGAGATTTTCTCTTTAGATTCATTCCCTAGAATCAAACAGGTGTTCCAATCAAATCACTTACTTATTCATACATTCCCTTAAAAAGTAAATGTATTTCTAAAAAGGGGGTTAAAGAGAAACGATGAAGTATGACTACGACTATATGACTATCAAAATAAATTCTAAACGATAAAATTCCACTTTAATTTGTAAAAACATTTATAAGCAAATTTAGATAACTACATCGATGAACCCCGCACTACCTTTCTAAGCAATTCTAATTAGTTCTAACGAAATACCTACTAAAGAATAATTAAAGGTGGAGTTGTAGAAGAGAAAATTATTACAGAAGAGCTAGAATTTCCTACGCATCGCGGATAATTGCATGTTTAAATTAGTACCATCGGGAAAAGTCGTTTTAAACTCATATATTCGTCCATTGAGACTGATCTAGGTATTACTATGGGTTATGCTTATGTTTCTCCTTATTCAATTTAATTAGAAGGTTGTTTCATGAAATTATTGGTGAAAACGTTGTCCCCAAACGGAGAAAGACATGCAACATTTTATTTACCAACCGCGGTGGCGGATTGGTTAGCGTGCTAGTTTTCCAAGCCATGTCTTGGGTTCGAGTCCCGGCTAATCTGATTTTTCTGGTTAGGGACTGGTTGTGCTACACAATAATAATATTTATTAAAATGGATTTTCTTGGGAAAGTCATACATTATGCAAGAAATTATTATCATTACAATTTTCTAATTCGAAATACCACCTGATTGCTTACAACAACCACCAAAATTGATTTTAGTATTTTTGGTCGTGGAGTTGCTAAGTTTTAAGAGTCCGAAAAAAGATCTTCTCTATGCAACAGATTGATTCTTGACAACGGTGTTTTATTGGAAAGTACTTAGTTAAACAGGTAACCGAGGGCTGAACTTTTGCGTATTTTAACCAACAAAAACTTGGATGTGATCAACTCAACAAGTTATTAGCTGGTAGCTATTTATGTTAAAAATGTTATATTTTAATAGTACAATTCTTTCTAACATATTGGGTTGTATTATTAGTTGCGGCTGATAGCAAAAATTTAAAAATAAAAACATTTTCTCCATACAAATTCCGTGCAATATGTTCTCTTCTTAACACTCCCCATTTGCTCTCGGCGAAACTGTGGAGGATATATGTGAAACACTGCGGTGAAATGAGGAAATTTCATTTCCAGAAAAGGCCTTGCTCAAATAGGAAAACCCAGTACCCCATATGGAGCACGTAAGAAATTTCCATCCTTACAACTCCGTACGTTGACGGACCCATTTAAACATCTGCAGAGGAAACGATAATAAGGACTACAGGAGAATAAACATCACGTAACACATGACTGTGCCGTCTGCCGCATTATCTTGCCATTCTCTCGCCCGTTAGAAGTCATAACACTTGGGCACCCTGCGCTAGGACATCTGCTCAATTGCATTGCTGCGGAAGGCCTTTCGGGAAGGAAGCCTTCACATCGCCATTGTATCGACCTGATTTGGCATTCCACTATACATTCGGTGCCAACGAGGTAAAAGGTCATGAGATGTACAATCGCCGTGAGGGGGACAGAGACGGAGAAAACCGCGATTAGGGGGAGAGAGCCATTGGTGAAAGTAATTCTATAACATTTGACCTTCCGTTGGGGTATTTCGGCCCACGATCGCGCTCCCGGACTGAAAGAGAGTAAGGAAATTTTAGAAAGATGAAAATATGTGACTAAAAGCTTTTGGATAATGGAAAATATACTTCAATTTTGGCTAAATTTTATAACACGGGGATCTCAAAACAGCGATTAGGTGAGTAGAATTCGAGTTTGACACAAAGTTTTCGTTTAAATTTCCTAGGTGTTATTCAAAGGCTTAAAAAACTATTTTATAATATTTTTCAATTTCTAATTCTAATACAAAGATACTCGGGGAGATGATTCGTTCTAGAATTAACCTTAGATTGACAAAATGGGAGTTCCCCTCGGATCCAGTATAGTACATAACAAATATATTCTGCTACAAAACTAGGTACCACATTCTTTCAATTGAAAACAAGAGTTAGCTTTTGCAATTTTTGGTAATTCGTTAAGCTTTCAAGAATGTGTATATACACAAGTATCCACCAAAACGTTCGAAATTTTTGTTCAAATAATTCATTTGGGAAGATGAAAATTTTGGTTAGTTATTTAAGTTATTCCTGCATTTTTCATTATATCTTTATTATTAATTATTCTACAATTTCTCTACATTACTGCATCTAATTATTAGGTAAGATGGAAAATATAGCTTCAATCTCATCAGAATGAAAAAGCTATTCATTTATTCTCAATTTACTTGCTTAGATTACTGTCGTTAAACATCTAAGAGCAATGTTTGCATTTAAATTATTTTGGGATTCCAATAATTAAAAGGGGAGATTATTTCAATATCTCATATTTTTCTATCGCCTGTTCTAGGAGATGGAATGGAAGAACTTCAACAATAATTTAGTTGTTTATAATATCTGATCCTTAGTGAATAGACTGAGATATATTCATTCGTTTGTTCTCAAAGGATAAAGATTTTTATAGCTTGAAATTTGCCTTATTATAGAGCTAATTTGACCGAAATTGGGACTTCGTACGCGAACTTTATCGAGAAGGATAGAAACAAATACATGAATTGAGTACAAAGACAATGCAATACACCTACATACATAACGTTCCATACAAAAAATATATAAATAATGAATCAATTCTGGCGATATCTGGTGGAACTTCTCCATAATTAGTAAATAAAAACATTGTGTTTTTCTTTACTAATTATACAAATAATATTTTTTTGAGATTTAATTTTAAAAAAGAAAGAAAAATAAGTCTGTTAGATAAAAAGTATGAATAGCAGACCAAACGCGAAGAGAAGAGGGTCGTAAGAGAGGACAGAAAAGAAAAACGTCGAGAAGAATAAAATATTATTCTAATAAAAATCATAAGCTTAGTCCAAGAAACAGAATAAATCTGAAACAAATCATTCATGGTCTCCAAATATTGCGTACCGTGATACGTCAGAACAATCAAACTACGTAAATATGTGTATCTTCTACGGACATCTTCCGTTAATCCGTCTAGGGAATGAGAATATATTCTCCGCCGCTGTGAATGAGGCACTCGAGTCTTGGCTCTCACGTGGGTGTTAGTCTGCGGTCGCTGCTGTTTGCGCCAGTGAATTCCTCTCCACTGGAATCACGGTAAGGATTAAGTGAAGCGGAACGGGATATAACCGTAAGGGCGATCTACTAATTTGTACCTGTATCTTTATATAAGTTAGAGTGCTTTACTTTTCCGCTACATTTGAGGGTTTAGATTCGTAATCAATACTGTTGAGTTCCCTGATTTTAAAATAATCCTTTTCCTAAAACCTTGTTCATTAATTCTCTTTCTTCACACAGCTCCTATTCGCTATTTTCTAATGATATATTTCGCTGTAGCTATTTTCCCTGGTTTTTTTCTAGGTATCAAGCCTTACCGTATAAAATCACTTTATAGCCTTTCCTTCTGATATTCTTTGCAAGAATACACTCAAAAGCCTTTCCCTGATTCTTCCTCTTTTTAAGTCTCTCTTTGATGGGTGGATGTAGCAAATTCCGTTTGGCCAAGCAGTAAATTTCTTCATAAATATTTTGCACAATTTTCTATTCCACAGTTAAATAACCGATATACGTAAAATAAAACAAAATTAAGTTGAAATTCATCCTTAAAATAAAAAATATTTATGTGCTTCCGATGAATTATTAACTTCAAAGATGGAGGGAAGAACTGTATCTACGGAATGCGAAGTTTTAATGCGAAGTAACGCGAACTACCGGTGGTTGGCTCTAATGCATTATTCAAAAGTCTAATTCGATAGTTTAAGTAATATCGTCGAAAATACTCTTTTCTTAAAAGAACTATGAAGAAATGGTACAGTCTACCTGTACAGGCCTTCGAGCCTTTCCCAAAAAATGCCAAATGTTTTATCAAGGGTAAAAATAAAATTAATCCTACCACGTGATATTTGGGTAAAATAAATAATCTGAAGAGTGAGCCTGCCGATAACGAAATGTGAGACGAGTAGAGGATTGCCTTGTAGGGTGATGTTTCTACGGTGGGGACTTCGTGGGCCCCGTGGCCGCTACAGTAGCCGTGAAGGCCTATCAGGAACAGGAAATATCTTACATGATAAGCCATAGTGACAAGTGTAAACGCTAATTTAAAGTGTTTCAGTGTGCATATGTGCATATCGTGCATAAATTATAACTAATTAACACGTTTTTGTCAAGTTATTGTATTTAGTGAGCAACTTTTTTCTTTTTTACTTTATTTACTGATATTCTTTTGTATATGTAAGGATTCAGGTGAATAGTTCGAGTTTATTGTTAAATGAATATGGTTTCTGTAATGGTTTTGGATCATTTCGTAAACAATAGCTATGTATATTATGAATTAGCGTAGTATGCAAACTAATAAAGTGAATGAAGGAGGTGGTTAGATACAAATGTTTTGTGGTTGTATATGTAAAGCTTTGTAACATTGTTTTTGTTAGCTGTACATTGAGTTAAATTAAGTTATACTCGCCACCTGACTTTGAGTCTGAGGCGGTTATATACAATAAATATACAAAAAATGTAACTCCGGATGCTATAGAGCA
Organism: Ladona fulva; assembly: GCA_000376725.2. Lineage (NCBI taxonomy): Eukaryota > Metazoa > Arthropoda > Insecta > Odonata > Libellulidae > Ladona > Ladona fulva. The sequence continues at coordinate 363,794 of KZ312450.1, read as the reverse complement.
ATAAACTAACTGAAAATAATCGCTACTTATTGATAATAAGGATTCCATCATCTATTACCAATAAATAGATCTACTTTTATCAGATCTCCTTTAAAAATTACTTTCAATTAGGTGTAATTATAGGATTGGAACGTTTCCTTGTATCACTGAGGTCTGAGACCATTGTTCTAATAAACTTCAAGCAAACTTTGAGAACTTTTAAAATATTTAAATGTAAGAGGTTCTTTTTGAAGTTGGTAAATAAATTTGCAAAACAAACATTCCGCTTTCCGTATCAATACGATGGAAGAAGGGTCGTGTGTCGCGTACACGCCTACAGGGACCTCTTTCCATGAAAATTAGATAGTAATATCCATAACTTTGAAAGTTAAAAAGCGTTGCAACACTAGAACAGGTCGAGGTATTTTCATAAGGCACTGTATTGAAATATTAAAGAGTTTTTCCCAGGTAAAGTAGTGATTTAAATTAAGCTAATTCCATCGAGAAATACTCAGTAATATTTCATGCTATTATTTTTTCCGGCAGGAAAGGAAGCCACAATGGGAATGCATAAATATTTCTGAGCCTCTCTTCGCTTGGGCTATTACATTTGGGGATAGATTTTAATGAGCAAAATCTCTGGTGTGAATAAGTCCAGGATATTCTGGATTCAAAAGATAGGATACCACTCTCTTCTATATACTCTTGAGAATTCTTGGGCCTTTCACTTTCAGAAATGTTTATCGGTGGATAATGACTAGTAAAAATTAGAAAAAATAATGACAGGAAGTAAGTGATATGCGGAAAATATATTTGTATAACTATGGATTGCTTTAGGATTTCTTTTCTTTAACAACGACATCGGACATCCGTCTCGTCGTTATTAAATAAATAAAGGAGAAGAAGGAAACATTCTTCCGTTAAGTTACAGTCATGCTGGTTTATAGGTTTGTTACGTTTCTTTATGGCACTGCAATTTTGTTGCATCGTAATTACATTATTAAATTCTTTTATTTCATAAAAAAGAGTTTTCTTTGAATATTTAAAAATATCTTCGTCTTTTTTTATTCTGTGTTTCTGTGCAATATCTTTCCTTTTTAATCCCCAGGGAAATCTAAATGCGAAAATGTATCCCTCCAATATAATACGATAGCTTCTGCTTCTATACGATCAATACCTTTTCCTCTTTACTGGCACGTGATACTTCTATAACTTCTAATCCTCTTTCTACTACCCGAGTTTTTTCCTTATTATGGTATGAATTGTGGACTTCGTAGAACATAGGATCACCGAAATAATACTGGTGCTTCTATGTAACCTGAAACAGTACGAAGAAACTGAAGAACCTTTGATTTTTATTAGATGTGCTTCAAATTACTTCGAATAGTTTCAATGTGAATATATTTTGCTGAAGTTCTTTCACCATGAATAATAATTACCTCAAATGGGAAGTGATCTGTGTTATCTACACCGGTATTAAACTTTTTCTTAAGCTTGAGTAGGATAGTGAAGAAACGATTAATCGCAGCCGAAAAATTTATAAGCAAACATCCGATTCCGAAAACAGTTCTTTGGTATTTTTATGTAAAACTCAATACTAACGATAAGTAGATAGATACTAATCAATTGATACATCAGTAAAGAATCTATAGACCGTAAACACGTCTAAATTTGGTAATTATTGTGAATATATTTTTCTTATTCTCGCGTAAAATGTGGAATCCTCGAATTTCTTCCTAATTCTTGAACTTTCTTCAAAGTCCAAAGATTTATATACAGAAATTTTTCGATCAATTGTTTTCAAATTTAACTCAAGTTTTTCAATGAAAAGGATATTTTGCTCTATTTTACTCTATATGCTCTGTTCACTAAGCATCTTTTTCCAAACAGATACTAATGAATTTTAAATCACCGCAGGAATGGGAATCGGGAATGATATTGGAATCGGAATTAGATGTTTTGTTTTTCTAATGCTTTGATTAATTTTGCACTCTTTTCGCCATGAACCTCTCGCTATTTTTTACACTTTCTTCTTCCTAAAAGACATTTCAACGGCAAACAATTAATTCTGTCGCAGTAAATTCAATGCTATAAGGAGCGCTCCCTTCTCTGGTTGGAATGCAACACCTAAACCATGAATATCATGGAATTCCGGGATATGCGACAATCGTAGCGGAGAGAAGAGAAATTGGGAGAAGGAAATTGAGGTCGCACTTTGTGCTGATGGCCTTAGGGGCACGCGTGCCCCGAAAGATGTGACCGCGTCGGAAATACTGCGACGAATTCCACGCTCTCTATCGGCAGAACAAGTGAATTTCAGCCCGAAAAAGCAGGTGCTCACGAGCTGAACTAACTTTCCAGATCTCACTTGAATTCAAATTTGTCGTAAAATTATTATGGCACGCGCGATGGAGAAACGATCCTAGAATATAAACATTTCAAAGCAGAACCCTGCGGAAAATATGCGGATAGACTGTGCTTAGGCTAGAAAGCACTATATGAAGGAAATTTTCCTAGCTTTTTTAAGAGAATGTTTAATTGGAATGACTTGTTTCAACGATTTATGTTTGCCGATNTTTCACCCACGATACTCCTCGGAACTTTCCCATCCTTTCTTACTCCTTTCATTTCATCAATAAACCTTTTAGAGAAGTAACTCATAAACATTCAGAACACTGAAACCACCTTATGCATCTGATGCTACCACAATATATATGATACACAACAAACTTTAAGCACTTTCACTTCACTGAAATAATCAATTTCATGTATGTATGTAAACTCAATATGCGAAGGTGTTGCCTCACGGAAGGCCATATAAATGGTTATGAAACTTCTCGTTTCACCACGGCAAATTAAATTTGGCGACATGTTTCGCTAGCAATATCATCAGGCAAAGATAATTTTCCGATACATTTTATTAATTAAGTAGAAATTTTGTGTGTATTTGTGTATGTTCGTCTAAACCTCAAGAGTCTGATGTTTCACAGCTTTCAAACTTTGAAAATTGTTAAATATTTTACAAGGAAAGATAATAAGCTGCTTTCTATTCACGTAAGTTTCCCCGGTTCGACCCAATACTAGTCAAAGCGTCTCCATAAGATATAGGTTCACAAACAGTTCACTTGTATCGCTTGCAGGGTTCAATTGCAAAATGAAATTATAAAGAGAGTTGCATGAAATCGAGAAAAGCACCAAGAGAACAAATATCGGATGACAGATTTTTCCAGGTCGTGGAATTTTGCTTTACATTCGATATTTTGAGAATTTTGACAAAATACACGAACGTTTTTTTAAATTTAGAAGTTATAAACAGACAAACAGTTCCCCTGACGACCTAGCCAGTTGTTAATTCAGAGTTCATGGATTTTTCTTATAAGAATTAATGAGGAATTTAGGTCCATCTAAAAATGATAATAAGAATTAATGATAATCTTTATGAAGAGGAGGCAATTTTAACATTTTGCGTGTATGATGACAGCTTATTTTGTATATTACCAACGGGTCTGTTATTTGTTGCTTTTGATTCGCTCACGATCAACGAAGCTTAAAATAAGACACTCATTAGTGCAGGAACGGAATAGAGAAAACTTTCGGTGGATTTGAGGAAATTTTTAGTAAACATTAGGTGTACAATGAAAATTTCGCCATGTATTCAACGCTACGGTTGCCCTATGGATTTACAATTGTGTACTTTTTTGTAAGCTTCCTTTGGTCAATTTATGTCTTTGTTTTCCATTTCCAGTTTAAATCCTTCGTTTGCCTATTTCACATATACATATAAAAGTCCATCAATGTGTTCTCACAAATGAATAAGCGATAAAATGTGTCGAATAAATAATTATTCCTCCGTCTTACTAGTTACTACCTAACATTTTCCTGATAGTCTAATAACAATAGAGTCGTCGCAATTAGTTTTGTATTCATCTATGTATACTTCCCCGTTGAGAATCAATGGGAAGTTCGGCTATTGAATGTATAAAAGACAAAAAGGTGGAAAGGTAGGGGAAAAGTTTTGGTAAGGGGAAGGGTCAAGGTGCAAAGTGTTCGTTAGGAAGGCATAGATGTCGTGAGGGTTTGGGAAAAACGTGCTCATTATTCAAAATCTTGTTCTTTGGGAAGCATTGATTTAGTGAATATTATCGAACTAATTCAGTACCCCTATCTGATTTTCGACATCGGAAAATGTTAATTTTAGTAAATGTATAAATAAGTTTATCAATTCGATATCATCAGTAAATATATAATATTTCAGGTTTTGAAAAGGAAATATAATCTAGTACCTTTTTCTTTTGCTTCTGAAGTCTTACATGCTACTTACTGTTATTGATTGAAACCTTCACTTGTGTGTACTTGAATCAAAATCAGGACTTCGAATGAGGAAACGAAAGCTCCAATAACCTTCGGTTGAAAAGATTCTAAAAACTTAAATTTTCAAAACCAAATTTTCAATGCATAAATGCGGAATGATAATGTCTGTCAACAGACTTGACGAGGTCATGGTAACTTGATTTATCGTTTTACTACTGAATGTACAGTGGACGTTCAAGTCGTCTCCGATGATGGTATCACAGATGCCGGAACATGTAAAAGACCTATTCTCTTGTGGCAATTCCTCGACCACTCTCTTACGGTGGTGGAAGTCCTTTCGTCCTTTCTACTCCGTCGTGTCAAGTCTGTCGACAGACGTTGTGGGTTCATCATTTCTAACGCTGTAGAACCAGATCTTCTTCGCCTATACGGAAAAACAAACAATGGAGACAGGGTTTCTTGGCTGAATAATGAATAATTAAACCGGTATCAAAGTAGACCGTCTTAATAAAGGTCCAAACAAAAAGTTAAACTAGTTTTATTTATGAATATTTCTGAATTTAAAACATTCTTCAAAAAGAATGATTATATTTGACAAATTAATATAACTTCTATTATATAAGATGTGTGAATAAATGTGATAAAATGGTTATGAATAAACATTTAAGAATATTTTTTCATTCATAACTAGATTCCATCGTTTTTTTATTATTTAACCATTATTCCGTTCCGTTTTATCCGTTGTATCCGTGTTACTTATAACACACGCTTATTCTATCCTTAATGTCTTGTACAGTAGACAGTAGGAAGTGAAAATCCAAGAGAGTATCAAGGAAATGGGTTGCAATCCATTGAAAAAGCACCATTTCATGTGGTAATTTAGGAAATACGACCATTCCTCTTTCAGATGGATGTAACCATATTGCAGAAGTATGATAGCGCTCTTGATGTGGGAAACTACGCTCTATGAGCCCCAAGCGGTGTCGAAAATCCCTGCGGCTTTCGAAGTCATGATGTAGAGCAGATGAGTGGACTGAAGCTTAAAGATCCATTTGATCCAGACCAAACGTTCTCTGCCAACATTCGAAAGGACTCGGAATAGCAAATTAATTTTATTGCTCATAAAATGTGGAATAAAAATGAAAAGTATATTGAATTGTGACCAATTAATGAGAAACCTTCGATCATAGAGAGAATCGATACAAACATATCCAAAGATATTTTTCAATTAAAACCAGTTAGCAGCTACTTTCACCCACGATACTCCTCGGAACTTTCCCATCCTTTCTTACTCCTTTCATTTCATCAATAAACCTTTTAGAGAAGTAACTCATAAACATTCAGAACACTGAAACCACCTTATGCATCTGATGCTACCACAATATGGCTCCGTCGGAATGTAACGGTAACTAGGCATGCAGTAATTGTCTGACTGCCATAATGATTGTGTTTGGCATAAACATATTTGAAGACGTGATTTTATAAAAGATAGCCCACCGATATTCCAACTCTTATGACACATTTATCAATGGAGTTCATAAATTTACGGTAAAGTTTTTTTACGATTTATTGCCGGATTCAAGGTTGGATATCCATTCTTATATATTCCAAAACGAAAATTTGCTAACGCGTTCGAATTCGATGAAAGCTGTTACGGGTTCGATTCCCGGTGAGGACTCACGGGGGAAATGGTCTTAGATGTCGAAGCACTTTTAAAATAACTACTGCCAACTTTACAAAATTTATCAAATCTATAACAGTAAAAATATCATAAACATAATTTTATGAAAAAAACGTCAGAAACACAGTGTTATTTGTTCCTTAATACTTCTTTTTTATTACATATCACATACTACTCCCTCACATTTGCAATGAGACACATTGTGGTTATATTTTGACTATGGTATTTTTATGTTTATTTCATAATTTTACTGTAATGTTTGTGTTAGTTTTGATATTTACTTCATGTTTCGTTAATTCCCATTGAGAAGTTGACGTTACCACTGGTATATTGATTTGAAATGCTAATGTAAATTGTTGTATTTGTATTTTGTAATTGTTGTTGTATTGCGTAAATTATTGTTTTTTTCAGTTTATTATTCATATTTGTATNTGTTTAAAATAGAAATATCTCAGCTTTATTGCGAACGCTTCTGACAGTAAAGTTGCCATATAATACATTATAGACATGATTACTTCATGAATTTAAGTTGTTTTTATTTTCATTATCCCTTAGTTAACGTATTTAGATCGATTTTGATGAATAGATAGGATTGAGGATACGCGAAGATAATATTTCAATTTTTAATCTCAGACGAGTTTAGGAAATTTCTGATTTTTCAACACAAAATTAAGGATTTAATACATAGAATGCGAGACTAGGCAATAATAATGAGATAATTACAATAATTTATGATATGTCATTTTCACTATTTATATATGTTACATATATAGTATTATAAACTATGATTAAAATTCAAGTTAATCAAACAAATATTTACACTGCATCAAACTCGAGTAATTTTTATATAAAAAACTACGCATTGATACAACTTTTTATTTACGTGTTTGCTTTAAAAGTTAAATCGTGATTTTCGGAAAGAGATCAAGAAACATTCTGGAATAAATTGCTAGCCTAATAGGACCTAAAATTTCGAATCACAATCCTATCNGACCCTCTTTCAGGATCCCAGGGACATTAGGGACTTACCCATGGGGAGCATCTTGGCCTTCTGTAAAGCCATAGGACTCCATGGGTAATTTCGTATTATGGCGGATGGCACAATGGACCAAATAGGTCTAAGTGCTTTTGGCCCTCTATGTAGGGACACCGCCTCAACATAATCATCATCATCAAGGGTTAGATGTAAGAAGAGACTAATTAGTCTCGATCTGGCCCGTGAATAAAGACGTGTTATTATTATTATTAATTGACTCCATTAATTTGCTATTACTACTCGCACAGCATCTTTGGAAAAATTACTTTATAGGTTCATGAAATTCCATCAGGTTCTGTACCAAACAGCAACATGAAATCCAACTTTCACCAGACAATCATTATCACAATAATAATAATGTTGCAACACATCCAAAACTCGAAAACTATCAAAGAAAACTTACGTTCTTTGAAGATGTTCCGATTGGGAGCAATATACGTTTCTCCCCTGAGTATTGTAAGTTTTCTTTGATGGTTTGGGAGAATATGTTTGTGTTGCTATTAAAATCATCAGTGGTCTGGTCGATATATTAATAATTTTGCCTTAATTTTATGCCTGTATTTTAGTCACTGTTGACCAACCATCGTATCTTCAATCTGTATTGTTGCCTTGGTTACCAGAATAAATCAAAATTCGGGAAGAATTCCTAAGCTATCTCTTAACATTTATCTCATTGCTCTCAATTTCCATTTCACCACATGCAAGTTTGCGAGAAACTGCAACCCGACCGAATGCAAACTGCTAATGAAATGTTGCCAAATCTTAGGCGATAAGCATCTCTGTGTCAAGGTCCCGAGAGTCTTCCATTTCGCTGAGAAGGAAAAAAATGTCCCGCGATAATTTTTTCGACCGAGTTTCTTTCCTGCCCATAAATAACGAAAAAATAACACGACCTTGATATTCCATCCAGAAAACAATTCAGGTCAATCTTGAAATTGCAATTTCCAAGCAAGGCTTAACAACGCTGGAGCTTACAGCATGCGAGAGAAATTTCATTTTTTGCAAATTGCTCGGAAATTATGTGCGCGCACTTCTGGAATTATGGAGATCGGCGCATTTTTCCGCATAGTAGTAAATCTTCATTAACATTTCGGCGAAGGAATGGAATGTGACGGCAGCTACAGACTCGCGAGATGCATAAGCTTCATCTCCGCCATCTTCTTCACCTTTTCTCTTATTATCGCTCTTTCTCATATTTTGTTAACTTCGCTTTCTTCTCTCAAGATATTTCCATTCCAGTGAAGAATTCGCGAAACGTCACTCCAAACGCAATCTCATTAGGAAAAATGTGAACTTGTTTTTTTAGTAAAGACACCATCTCCGCGAAAAATGAAAGGCCTGAATTTCAGAAATTACCAAGAAACTAACATTCCCTTCTTTGCTTGAAAGTCATGGATTTCAAGAACAGTAAATTTGGACTGAAAAGGGAATGCTTCTAGGGAAATTTGATTTTAAAAAACACCAAGTTATGAAGGGATGCATTGCATTTCTTTATATAGTTGACATTCACTTAAAGCAAATAAGGCGTAGAAGGTAAGACATTTTCCTAAGTTGTTCAATTAGTTTTATTACTTTATTTTCTTTATTATAAAAGAACCATCACCATAAACCCATATATAAACCCACCCACTACTTTTTTAGTTTAAGATTGTAACAAAGAGTTGTTTTAGTTTTACTAAACAATTTTGCAGTATATTAACAACGGCACAACTAAGATTATTCTATACAATTAATCATTTCTGGCCGTACTGTGGAAATTACGAAGTGTTCTTTTTTCATTAAGATAATTCTTTCTACTCAATGTTTATTTACACAAGTGACAAATTGTATTATTTGCAAGATAAACACAATCGTTCAGGTATTAAACATAGTATTCAGAATTATCTATGGAATCAAAATGATGAAATTATTTTGATACAAATTTAGCGTAAATTTAGATGATTTTTACCTCAAAATAGAAAGATTATTTTTCGATTTATGATCATGATGTATCATACTCTTTCACACTTACAATATCATATCGTTGTCACGGTGAATTCTCGTTTTCAAAGGGATACCAGCCGTATCATTTCGAGTAATCGGCACTAGGCCATTCACTTTTATCTGCCAATCCGCGTAGATCATAGAGGCGATGTAACAAGCTCTTTCATGGGCGAGATAACTGTAGTGAGAGATTTTAACAGGAATCCCCATCTGGAGCAAACTACTCCCGACAAAAAATATAAAATCATGATAATGAACGGGAGAGGCTCGACTGATATGCATCCGATGAATAAAACATCCAATGAAATAGATTTCGCAAACCGTTAAGCGCCGAACTGAACCAATGGATATTGCTAAACCCTTTCCCACTCTCATCTGGGCGAGGATTAACATTTTAGCTCCTCGACCCGTCGCAGTTGCAAATAGTTACCCAAGTGAGAATGGATGAAGAATGAATGGATCTGCCTTCATTCTAAAGGTATTTGGGAAAGCAGGAACACTCTCATGGGATTACGAACGAAGGCTCATTCCGAACAATAGAAAGGATGGAGATAGTCAAGAGGGAAATTGAGGAATTTATTCATTTTTGCTAAAATAATGCACGTTAATTTCTAATTGAGAACACGGTAAATATAAGTTCTATGGTACTACCAAATGCGAAGAGAATACTGCACTTCCGTTTGAATAGAAAGCGTATAGGATTTAATTTCCAGAAGGTAAATAAATGAAAGTTGAAAATCTACGAAAACATTCTTTGAACTACGTACTTTAAAATCGCTCCTTAAAATATGAGGTGAAAGTGAAATACATTTTAAGGAATAATCAAGTAAATTGGTAAATTAAGTATTAATTGGTAATAGTTAAGTAAATTAATAGTAAAGCTTTTACAATTAGAAAGCGCCACCAGCCACAAAATCTTAAACGCAGTCTCCAATTGTCGTCTGAATAAAAATTGTGTACTTTATGTATCTATCTTCACTACCATTACCTTTATTATGAAATACAGTGTATTTCCAAAGAATGCACTTATATCCTGTAATGTGAACATTTTTCTGTCATCAAAATTAGCAACGCAAAAGTATGATAGACTTCAAATTTGAATTACGAGCGAGGATTAAAGAAATGTTTTATTTAAATTATCCATTATCTCAATACCTTTCCCTCTTTTTCTCACTAAAGAGTTAATCATCCACTGTCATTTTGGCATTACATAACGGAGAAGTTTGAAGGTTGGTGTGCAGCTTAAGGGAAAAGCAGACAAGGTAAAATAATTTTATGAAAATATAATTAGTCACCCCAAGAGAAACTGCGACGAAAGATACTAATGACGGAGAGTTGTCAGTGAGGGAAGGTGTTTGCGGAAATTTCCGAGGAAGAAGCGCTCTTTAGAAAGAAAGAATGACAAGCTTGACGTAAACCGTGATTGGAGTCTGTTGTTGAGAGATTTACTACTGAAAAATATTTAACTAATTCTATACATATGAATAATGAAATAAGAACGTTACCTTCCGTGACATTAAAGGGAAAATATACCTGTCCAAATCCGTCAATCTGTCATATCACTAGTCCTTTCTTATCTTCAAGTGTCTACGTACGAGCGTGTCTCATATGATTTTAACGAGAACATTCGTCGGTGGTTTGGCTTAATTTAAAACTAAGTTTTTCGGATTATCTTGGGATCAAAATCACTTAGAATCATCGAGTTATTTGATCTTCTTACAAACCTAAACCTCACATTTACACAAAGAAAAATGAAATTCCTCTACTCGCTCGCATTTATTTGTGAAAAATTAAAACATGATTTCAATACATCTCCCGTCAGGAAATGCTATTATGAAACGATGAGTAAGAATGTAAATTTTGTAAATACAAAATACTTAAATTTATGCCTTAAAATTGATGCTAATAAAAACCTATAATAATACAATTTTTGGTGCCGTTCTTGAGCGTTGTGAGATGAATGAAGATTAGCTCTTAAACGACGTAAACTTTGATTTTAAACGTGAGAAAATTCCGAGTACTGTTTTCCGAGCAACAGCAACACATCGATACAGCTCGATTCGATATCAAATTTAAACTATGAATTAGAAAATACAATTACAGTAATAATAAAATATATTCATTGAAAATAACCAGTAGGACATTACATGTAATTTTCGAGGTGTTGTTGATGGAATACAATCGCTAAATGCTCTATTTCTCGTAACCTTTGCAAAAGGTCGTTAGTAAAATAAGCCAAGTTTTTTCACTCGAGGGCCAAATATTGCGGATTTTAAAAGATCACCATAAAAAGATTAATGGATCAAAGCCAAATGAAATTAATGCCAAGAGTCAGAGAAACAAGTCGAAATTAAAACAACATTGGTTTTGTTAAAACGATGATTCATTGAAATAATGGGTCAAAATAGTGCTTCATAGCAGTATACCATTACTGGGAGATATGATTCTCATCGCGTAATACTGAAGACAATAAAGCGGTACAGTGTGCTTCATAAAAAATATTTTTCGAGAATAATGCCTCCATATCTAAAATAGAAACAACGATTTAAAAAGCACCACTTTGCAATCTCACGCGTGGCTTCCTCACGTCATCCATAAAGAGTTGGACGAGCGAAATAATGTTTATTTTCCTCTCGGAAGAGGCAAATTTTCATTTTTGAGCCGTCGATAAACATAGACGGAGAAAGTTTACGGCTCCCAAATAACGTCTTCGCGCATGCGCAGGATTCCATCGGATATTTTCATTTCGAGACGGAAAATGTCATCCCACGCTTATTCCTCCGTTGATGGGTTTGAGCAAACACCGCTGCCGGATGATGAAGAAAAGTTTCAAGGTCGAGCTGCATTTTTTCGCACCCTTAAATTGCTGTGGGATCCGCAAGGAACATTGCCTCAATCCTTGCCTTCTCTCTTCTTCTTGGAGCAGTTTTTAAATGAACGAAGAGAAGCAGAAATATGTTTTAATTTTAAAGCGGAGGAAATGTTTAACTTTTCGTATATACGGTGATTTTGAACACTGTTTCTCAAGAAAGTTTCATATTTTCATCGTATCCGGAATTTAATTTTCTTAATATGGAATGTTCAACCATAAAATGTCAATTGTATGTACGCTAATTAGAGGAAGATTCAGGAATCTCTTCTCAAACTGACGCAGATTCCGCGATAATTTCTATTTAAAGATTCTTAAAGATATTTTTATCTTTTACCTTAATTGTCAAAGCATTTTATTTCCGGAAATTTGTTTCTTAGAGATTTCCTATTCGATTATCAAATATTATTTCGAAATCAATATGTTCAGGCGTTACTTCGCGAAAAGTTATATTACAGAGAAAAAAACCTTCCACACGTTTTATTAAAGTATGGAAGACTTATCAACCACTAAAAGTAACTAATAAAACCTGTGGAAAATATTCAACGGTTTCTTCTCTTCCGAAATGTCATTTCTTATATTTTACGCATATAATCTATCGTCGCTGGCCGGACTTAGTGGATGGATATCATAAACTAAGAGAAAGTTTTTTTTCTCTTATTTACGTTACCTGATTACTGTTTATAAACTGAAACCTTTACAAAAATTCTAAGAAGAAATCTTGCGCTATGTTTGCTGTATCCTAGAGTACTAAAGATAATCAATAAAATTATAATTCTACCAATGACGAAATTTCGCAATAACACTGGCTAAGTCTCGGAAACCTCCAGCCAATGTATGTCTTTGTCTCCTTTATCTTGAATCATCAACTTAAGAAAATTTGGCAGGTGTTCGCAGCTTTACGAAGATGAAACAGCTGTTGCGAAAACCTTTCAAAATTTGACCTTTCCGGTGTTTTTCCCTCTTTAAAAGAAAAATTCGAAAAAAATTTCCTCAGCAAAGGTCAAATTAAGTTGCAATACTTGGAAGTTTACATTCATCATTCATCATCATTCATCATCATTCATTCATCATTTACTTTCACCTTTTCCACGATATAAAACGTGATTAAAAACTGCAATGAAAGTACCTTCCAGGAATCCTTCCAAAATATCTTGCTCCTTTACACGATGATCGAGCTAGGTCACCATGGTTGATTTATCTCGCGAAATGTAAGAATTGAAATTAATTCTTTCTGAGTCTTGACCTGCTATTTTAGAATACCAATGCACAGAGTCAGACACCGTTCAATCAATGATTTGTAATGTAATCAATAGAGGAATTTTGAATTTGATTCGCTCGTACACAACTGATTCAATTGTGTATAATTGATCAAATTGGAGTATGTGTTGGCACCCATTAACTTCAACGCTCCTAAACCTAATAAAAATTGGAGAAAATACATCTATTCCAATAATGATTTCAAGATGGTTGGCATCGTCCTACACGAGTTAGGAAGAAAGAGAAAGCATGCAACGCTCGATCCTTAATTTAAGAATGGGGTGACTTTCGCACCTCAGCCTTGCGTCAATGAAAGCATGCAAAATTCATTGAGCGAGAAATATAGAACAGTTCCAATCTCACCGGTCGATCTTGGATTTCCGGAAGGGGCAGGTGTAGTAGTCTAGTGGTCTGTTGGGGACATCCTGGACCATGGGATTTGGCAGCCTTAGCACCCGTAGTAACCACTCGCTCCAGTTGACCGTGGGGTTGGGATGAGCCTGCAAAAATGAGGGTCACCGCATATGTGGACCTTTGGATGTGGAAATTGGGACAGTCCAATGTCCCTATCTCTCCAAAGGCCCTTCATTCTCTCCGATAGTGAGGTAGCAGCCGTATGCTAGCATAAAGCCTTAAACGTTGCCGCAAAGGGAATCACGGAAAGCCGAAGGAAGGGGAGCAAATCGAGCGAGGACACAGTGGTAATGGACGGCTTTAAACCGCGGGATACTCATCTCACGTGTAAGAGCTTCCACCGGCTTTAAAGAGTTTCCCTTTCGTAGCTGTGGGTTTAGCGGGGCGATCGAAAGTCGATCCTCGTGTCTAGGAGATCGTAAAAGACCAAGCGAAACAATAGAGGCAATTTATGAAGCAGCAATTCTCTATGACACCGTGGGAAATGAGGATTTTGAATTCTTGCAAGCGGCTGACTAAAATTATCCCAGACCGGATCTTGAAAGCTATATCTCCAGCGTAGTTATTGAAATTCGCTCCCAAACTGAAGTAAATGTAAGAGTTAAGCACGTCGCGATCACGCGTGTTCATAGCCGTGCAAAATCTTTAGGATGCACATTTATGGGAACGCTGTTTGTGTTTAAAATAGAAATATCTCAGCTTTATTGCGAACGCTTCTGACAGTAAAGTTGCCATATAATACATTATAGACATGATTACTTCATGAATTTAAGTTGTTTTTATTTTCATTATCCCTTAGTTAACGTATTTAGATCGATTTTGATGAATAGATAGGATTGAGGATACGCGAAGATAATATTTCAATTTTTAATCTCAGACGAGTTTAGGAAATTTCTGATTTTTCAACACAAAATTAAGGATTTAATACATAGAATGCGAGACTAGGCAATAATAATGAGATAATTACAATAATTTATGATATGTCATTTTCACTATTTATATATGTTACATATATAGTATTATAAACTATGATTAAAATTCAAGTTAATCAAACAAATATTTACACTGCATCAAACTCGAGTAATTTTTATATAACAGAAACTACGCTATTGATACAACTTTTTATTTATGTGTTTGCTTTGAAAGTTAAATCGTGATTTTCGGAAAGAGATCAAGAAACATTCTGGAATAAATTGCTAGCCTAATAGGACCTAAAATTTCGAATCACAATCCTATCGAAATATTTCGACAGTAACATGAAACTTAACAAAACCGCTCACAACTGAAAAGGTGCAAATAAAAGGAATCTTGGAATCATGGCTTCTTAATTTTAAGGGTTCGGTTGGTTATTTCCACACTACATGCCCAATTCTTTCATTTAACGACCATGCATTCAGTCCAATGGGGCAAAAATACCAGACAGCCTATGTTTGGGAATGAATTCGTATTATTAACACCGTCAAAGAAAAGGTAAAGAGATCATGCAACATTGGTAATAAAGGAAATAATTCTAATATTTAGGAAAAGACGAGTATGAATCATGGATGGAGAGTTACCAGATTATAAAGAGAGTTAAGAATGAAACAAATAGTCATTGCAGGTATTCGAACATGCAAAACCAGTACTCAGAATTTTGTGTAAGTAGAGGGAACACGTGCTGAAAAAACTGTCTACAAACTATTCACCACACTAGTAACTGAACAACTGGACATACTAAGGAGGGAAAACGAACAGGAAGACAGGAACTCTCACTAGCAAAATGCAACATCTAATCAGGCTCTCCCAACTTTGTCAGTGCGTTAAACATATCATTGGCTCAACTAACAGCAATCAACGGGTGCGAAACATAAGGTTCTACCTTTTTTATTTGGGAGAATGATTACAAACAGGCATTCTCGAAACTCACCTCTGAGAGATTGCGTCTCTGCTTTCAGGATTGAGGGTCCAGTGTACAGAGAGCGGCGATTTTGTTTGATTGGTTTTTGTTTTTTTTTCGCGGAAATTGCAGGAGATAAACGGTGCAGGTTGACGGGTGAGTGCGAGACATAGAAAGAGAAAAGAGAGAGAAGAAGAGGGAAAAAAGATGGAAAGAAATATAGTGTGTGAAAGAGGAAACGATCTAGACAGGAAATGGGGGAAAGGAAAGAAAGGATGATGGGGGAAAGCGCAAGAGACGGAGAGAATGACTACTTGAGGGGACGATGTTAATATCCCCCCTTGAGAGCGAATCATTCAATATAGTACCGACCTGACCTTAAATCTCGGCGATGAAAATCCTTTCTTATTCTTTCACTCATATCGCAACCATGTAAGAATTATTTTCCACGTGATAAAAATTATGGGGAGATATTACTTCCGATGAAATGTAAATTGGATGACAAAAATGAAGTCGTTTCAATACAATTTTTGATAACCTTCTCATTAATGTTTAGGAGAAAGCATTCGTTTGGGACTTATATTTTACAGAGTAACAGTACTGTATCTGTACTTCATACAATAGTATAAAGTACAGATTTTCTCCTTTATTATTGTTTATTACTGTTCTGAGTTTGCTTTATTCATTGTCTCTTCTTCCTTTCGCCAAATTGAGAATAGAGCATCTGGAATTTTACACAAATTATTGCGTACGATTTTCATATTTGTTATTGATTATTTCATGCCACTATATGTTTTAACAATATTTTATTACTGGTACACACAGCTTTCTAGTTATGAGTCAATCCCTAGCATAGCATATTATCTACTAATTAAAACCCATTAAAACAACGAAGGTGAGACAAGCTCCTTAGATTGCAAAAAGCAGTTCAGTAAACTTCACAGAATCAGGCGAGGTGTTGAGGAAATCCACAATGGAAAGAATCCTAGGAAATTCGTACCTTTTTCACAATTTTTATTTTAACAGTAACATACGCAGGAGCGGATTCGACGATTGATCGTCATCTTCTGGATGACGATCCATCGTCCCAATAGATGACGACCAATCGTCGAAACCGGTCGTGTGTATGTTACTGTTAAAATAAAAATTGTGGAAAAAGTACGAATTTCCTAAGATTCTTTCCGAGCAGTTAAGTTTTAATAAAGGATGGAATTTTGACTTCCTTTTAAAAGAATTTTTTGAAGCGGGAAAAAATCATCATACCTAACAGTTAAACCCTTACCGCAACATCCCTTTGGACTAGGGATAAGGGACTAGACAGCGGTCATATATAGTGGATGACACTTGATTAGCGCATCGACTCCCGTGTCGCCGCATTTGACTTATACGGGACCGGACTATTCCTAAAGTATAACTTTATAAATCAAACATCAATGTAGTGGATTATCTGCGATGTTCAGTAGTGATTAGAATTTCATGGTGCATGGCTTTAATGAAATGTATGTAATATATAACATGCTTATGATACGTAATTGCTACCTCCTCTTTCGAACATCGGTGATTAATTTAAGAGTAAATGAATAAATGGAGTGCCGCTGGTGGCAAAATGTAACAAAAGTCACAAAATCCAAAAACCACCAAAAACGGGAACGTTGAGCCTAACGCGCGTTTCGCACTCCCAGAGTGCATCTTCAGAGGCGAGTCACTATCTCGCCTCTGAAGATGCACTCTGGGAGTGCGAAACGCGCGTTAGGCTCAACGTTCCCGTTTTTGGTGGTTTTTGGATTTTGTGACTTTTGTTACATTTTGCCACCAGCGGCACTCCATTTATTCATTTACTCTTAAATTAATCACCGATGTTCGAAAGAGGAGGTAGCAATTACGTATCATAAGCATGTTATATATTACATACATTTCATTAAAGCCATGCACCATGAAATTCTAATCACTACTGAACATCGCAGATAATCCACTACATTGATGTTTGATTTATAAAGTTATACTTTAGGAATAGTCCGGTCCCGTATAAGTCAAATGCGGCGACACGGGAGTCGATGCGCTAATCAAGTGTCATCCACTATATATGACCGCTGTCTAGTCCCTTATCCCTAGTCCAAAGGGATGTTGCGGTAAGGGTTTAACTGTTAGGTATGATGATTTTTTCCCGCTTCAAAAAATTCTTTTAAAAGGAAGTCAAAATTCCATCCTTTATTAAAACTTAACTGCTCGGAAAGAATCTTAGGAAATTCGTACTTTTTCCACAATTTTTATTTTAACAGTAACATACACACGACCGGTTTCGACGATTGGTCGTCATCTATTGGGACGATGGATCGTCATCCAGAAGATGACGATCAATCGTCGAATCCGCTCCTGCGTATGTTACTGTTAAAATAAAAATTGTGAAAAAGGTACGAATTTCCTAGGATTCTTTCCATTGTGGATTTCCTCAACACCTCGCCTGATTCTGTGAAGTTTACTGAACTGCTTTTTGCAATCTAAGGAGCTTGTCTCACCTTCGTTGTTTTAATGGGTTTTAATTAGTAGATAATATGCTATGCTAGGGATTGACTCATAACTAGAAAGCTGTGTGTACCAGTAATAAAATATTGTTAAAACATATAGTGGCATGAAATAATCAATAACAAATATGAAAATCGTACGCAATAATTTGTGTAAAATTCCAGATGCTCTATTCTCAATTTGGCGAAAGGAAGAAGAGACAATGAATAAAGCAAACTCAGAACAGTAATAAACAATAATAAAGGAGAAAATCTGTACTTTATACTACTGTATGAAGTACAGATACAGTACTGTTACTCTGTAAAATATAAGTCCCAAACGAATGCTTTCTCCTAAACATTAATGAGAAGGTTATCAAAAATTGTATTGAANTTATCGATTGGCAAGTCATCAAATGCATAGCAAATCTCATTAGACAGCTGTTGTTGCTTGAAGCATATCTGATAAAATACCTTGCCAAAACAAATTCTGCAGCATCCAATAGTGAATAAATGGAGTGCCGCTGGTGGCAAAATGTAACAAAAGTCACAAAATCCAAAAACCACCAAAAACGGGAACGTTGAGCCTAACGCGCGTTTCGCACTCCCAGAGTGCATCTTCAGAGGCGAGTCACTATCTCGCCTCTGAAGATGCACTCTGGGAGTGCGAAACGCGCGTTAGGCTCAACGTTCCCGTTTTTGGATTTTGTGACTTTTGTTACGAGCAAATGTATTCTTGTACCGAGCCTCCGTCGGTCTTGGTCATAGCTCAACATATAGCACTCAACCCCAGTCGAAATCACATGATTCAGTAAAAGAATGTGCAGGTTTAATCAGGATAGAAAAAATTCTCTAACTGAATATGAAAATGTGGAGATCCTTTTTTTTATTTCCCCGTACCAGTATGGTTTAAGCGGCCATTTAAAGCTTGGCTCTCCGATTCATTTCAGCGACAGTAAAAGAATATTTGTAGAATGTGACCATTCTTACCTGAGATGAACTTATATAGGAAAAATTTAATTTAAATAAATTTAACTTTAGTAAACTTAAAAATTAAAAATCAAATCCAAAGTTAACAAGGACTTCTAGGATCTATAGCTGACATGAACTTGTCTATTTGAACTAATCGTTTACTTTTCACATTTTCCTATCCACAGATCGCCTCAGATGTATTTGCCCACGCATGAGTCCAACCCAAGACCTACGAGGAATTCATTTCAAAGGCAAGCTTGACGTTATCAGTGCATATTTACTATTTACTCTATTAGCACTATAATACTAGAAAGCACTCTCCAGTGGTGTCGGTCTCCTCTTCTAAAACAACACTTTCATTTTAAAAATCTCTCTCCCATCTCCATACGACGATCAACGAATTCTGTTCTATCAACTGGAGTCCAGACATCAATTTTTAGAGAAACTCCATGTGTTTCCTTGTATCCGTCGTCAGATATTTAGAGATTAATTCAATATGTACTCGAATCTTTGTGGTCAGCTGAGATCGACTTAATCACAGTTAGTCCTTCCATTTTGTCAGTATACCTTCTCAGTTAGATTTTCAGTAGAATGACTATCGATTGAATATACATATCCCCCTTATCTCTAAATATATTCTCTTGCTCAAGGACAGATTTTTCAATATTTTCGAAATATTTTCCCTTGAATGTTCGAACACTACTTGAATCTTATGTTTGCTACAATAATTATTTGGGCAATTTCTATGCATATTACACGTTCTTTACATTCTGCATTATTTCATTTAATTCTATTTCATCAAGATACATTTCAAGATATATTTTATTTTACAAGAATATCTCTCGTGAATTTTAATTTGCTGTAAAAATGTAACATTAAAAAATTATTACTAGATAATTTTTACAAAATTTATTACGACATAACAAGTTTTCAATAGTACTTCGAAGAACATCCTCACAATTGCTTTGATTTACTTATAAAAAGGAGACCGAAGCGTATGACGTAAGTAGTCACTGTAGTGTTTGACCCTTTTATAAAAGTGATGCAACTTTTTGTAATTTCATAGGTGATAGAAAATAATTAAAGTCTTTCATCAAAGGCATCTCATGATTTTTATATTGGTCAAAAATTTCGAAGTACATACAGTTTTCCGCCATTTTTTCCGCCGAATCCATGAAAGGTTTTTTATGACACCGCGGAGGAGCGCTGAAATTGGATCAGAGAAATGGAACTAGAATTGGAGCCAGATTAAAGCTTTTGGAGCTGCGATGTGATAAAATTTCAGGAGGCAATTTATGAACGATAATGATGCGAAATAAATGTTGGCATTGAAATGGCACTTATTGGAGTGAGAATTATCGTCCATTTTAAGGCTGAATACAAGCAAAAAATTTGAAAACACTATATTCGAAAAATTAATTTCACTTTAACTTTAGGATGGATTTTTTTTTGGTTGACGACTCAAAATCTTAAGTTATTCTTAATTATCTCATCCAAGTCTCACGCAGGTATTCGAGAATATGAATATTGATTGTGAACTTAAGTTAATTTAAAAACAAACTAAAATAACGACTGAGGCACGTTGACGTGCAACCTTTTGAATGGCATATCGATTCATCAGATATCGATTCCATTTTAGAGAGCGATATCGACTTCGATGAATCAGCCGATGATTTTGAATGGTTTTTCGAAACCCGCAAAAAGCCTTCTAGTCGTCGGGCATTTTTCTCAATCTACGTCCAACTCGCTGCAGAAAAAAGGTCACATCTTTCCACTTCTGGTCCACAGAGAGAACCTGTCTTCGGGGACCATCTTTACGAGATGAGTTTTACGAGAGTAAGAACTGATCCGGCCGGAAATTTTCTTAAGGGAAAAAAGAGGACGAGCGGATGATAATGTCGATTCACAACGACTTATCGAAACCCGCAGCGTGATATGGTCTGACTCGTTCCAAGGCAACATAAAATAGATCCTAGGAATAGATGAGTGTCTTGGGAGTTTGATTTCATGCCTCCGAATCCTTGCTCTGACGGATGGCGAGCAATCAGTTCCCCCAACGAGGACGAAACGAAATGCACAGTGGTTCCCGCCAAAAAAAGACTGATAGCTTCCGACGTGCTCGTAAATTATTCTTTCCCCAAATGTCAAAGGAAGTATCGTGACCTTTTTAAAGCGGAAGGGACAGTGTGGCACGGGTAACAACGCAAAGAAAGGGAACTAAAACCTTTAGTGAGAATAATGAAATTCATTCATGATGTAAGGCTCTCTGATAAATTAGAACGGAAGCTGACACGAGGACGACGACGCATAACATGAGTTGCCACGGCGACTCGGGCCGAGTGAAGGAAACATTTTCATTTCTCGGTGAATTTCAGCAAAGAAGATTCAATGATTTTGGAAAGGAATCGAAAAGATAATTTCATACGCACAATTTTATAAATTCTTTTCCAAATGCTTCCTTTATAAGAGATTTATTGATTATTGATGTATTTCAGTCCAAATAGTTGCTGCAATATCTGTAATGGGCTTTCATTTTTTTGGGTTAAGAGGAAGTTTAATTTTGTATTTCCTTCAGGAGAAAAATTAGTTTTCTGGGAACAATTGAATAAATTATATTTAACCTTTTATTTAAGTGATATTTATTGATTATTAATATGCATACATTTCAGTTCAAAGTATATATTAATTTTGGGTGTATAATTAA
>KZ312450.1:264488-339258 GCA_000376725.2 Ladona fulva | reverse complement strand
AGGGTAATTGATAATAATATATAATTATGGTAATTCTTCACTTCATTCCTGAAGATGGTTCCAGAGAAAGGAACCGAAAGATCGATAAATATGAAAGAAGGCTGGTAACCCGAGAACGCTACATTCATGTTAATTCTACATAGACGCATGAAGCATATGTTCACCAGGATGCACGCAGGGATATATTTGTCCCATAACATATCTCCGGAAATACTTTATATATTTTAATGAGAATTGAATTGGCAACATAAGTTCACCCAAGGAAAGGAATTCAGAACAGTACTATGGCTTTTCAATCTTGGCTCTCTTACAGTCCTTTAAGGATTAAGAAACAAATCTGTTATCCCAAACAAAAGTCCATTTTGAGAAAGCATCTGTGGACTTTCCTCCAGTGAAATGTTGCCTGTTACGTTTAGAGGATTCGTCATTACTTATTTCAGGGACGCGCAAAAGTGATTCCACTGGTATTTCAAGCTGTAATAGTTTCTTGAAAATGGTACTTGCAGAATAAAATTTTAACACTTCGAAAAGTGATTCTAAATATTTAAAAAATTTTTTATGATTTTAAAAATTTACATTTCATATCAGGGTTTAGTTAGATGGATACACACTAAGGTTATGATTCGATTTAAAATGACTAAATTATACATATGAATCGATTGCTATAATTTAGGAAAGAGATATAAAAACTGAACTAGAAAACGCATCGCTAAACCATCGGAGGATTTTGAAATAGTATTTTTTAGTAAAAACGTAGCCCAAATTTTCTTGTAATTCAGAGAATAGAGAGCTATCTCAGCCCTATTCGTCCTTAATGTACTTTTTCCGTTTTTCCTTCATACTTTTTTTCCAAATCCTCCTCAAAACAGCGTCCTTTTCTCCATAAATCCCCGGAATTTCTCCGAAAATCCGGAAAGAAAATTGAAGACATTTTGAGAAAAGGGGTAACATTTTCTTCTAACGGGAGAAATATAAGTCGGATGCTACTTAAAATAATCTCTCTAGCAACGTGAAGAAATTTGTTTCATGCAGGCAAAATAATTACCGCTATCATGGCTATACTGAAGCTATTATTTATTATATTGCAATTAATTGGGTATTTTCCTGTTTGAGGTAAATAAATTATTATTATCATTTTTATTATTAGATAAAAAAGATGGTGAAAGATGTTTTCCATCCAACAATTTTCATGAAAAAGTTAATTCGAAATGAGACTGAAGTAAACATTACTATGATAGTATTACCTATTATTCGAAATAACCTAAATCCGCATTTTTCTTAATTTTGACCAAGAAAGTTGTATCACACTATTAATTAAAATCTTGATTTGAGCGATTAAAACAGTTGAAAGACCACAATTTTTACTTCTCTATGTAACCCTCATAGCCTGATATTTAGGTAGAAAAAAAATTCTATCTTTATTGAAGCCTTTTGAAATGCCTCTGTCCTCACGACTGGTAGTTGTTGAAGCGTATTTTTATTTTTGGGCTGACTGATTTCGAATGAAAAAAGTAATCCGTAGAAAATGAAGGAAATAATAGAGCTGAGGATGAAGTATGTGAGGAAGGGATTAATTCTGTCGCATGCAAAGATATAAAAACGTTGGAGCTAGCTTTCAAATATTAACAAGAGAGTATGCGATGATACTGTGATTGGTAGCGCTGGGAAAATTATTAACCATGCATGGCTTGGTATTTCAATTGATTTTACTGCTCGGATTTGCGAGAGAGAATGTGTAGAAGGGAAGAAGTTTAATCCTTCCAATCTATAGACACGTCGCACCGTCGAACACATTCACGAGAATCCCTTGACAAATGAATTCCTTTTTGAACGGTATCTGCTAACTGAATAGGGTTATCCTTTGATGGTTGAGTTTTATCGTTAACAAAAGAATGATGGATGTGAAAGGAAAATTGTTCTTAGCGTTTCAACAAAATTTATTTTCAGGATGTTTTTATAGTGATAGATATAGACTAAAAATCAATTAAATTTCCTATTAATGAGCGAAACTTATTACTTTAAATACATACAACTTTGATATTTTTGAGAGCACGCGGTTATATACATCAGTAAATATCTTAATATTATCTTATGATAAATAAAATATTTACTACATCATGATTTCACGCACCTTATCTGTGGACATTAGGCAAAGTATGACGATGATTAATAATTGTATATATTTGAGTGATATTGATTGTGTAAGCTATAATATGACTAATGACGTTTCACGATGCGTGAATATAATTTCACTTTAGATCACATTGATATTTCTGTCAGCTTGTCTACTGCAGATGGTCTGGCTAAATAATCTGCAGTAAAATTAATTTAACATATTTTGTAAATCACTTTACTAATAATTGTTTACTGCTCCTCAATTTTGAAAGTAGGCACAATTCTTCAACATATATCTTCCGCAGTTATATTGGACTATCTGTAACTATTTTCAAGTGTTTAATAACAACTGAGGATGATTTCCGGATACCTCTGCTACCATCATTTAAGTAGAATCGATCTTTATTTATTTACTCAATCGTAAGAAATATTATCCATATATTTACTTGAGTGTTATTCTACGTCGATAGTTATTTAGGCGAAAATATTACCAAAATCTCTCGCTTTGCTGTTATAAATTATTAGGATTACTTGTCATTTTTAAAACGAGTTACGAGATGTTCCGGACCTCGTAAAAAGAATCTCCACTTTCGCAGAGAAAAAAAATCCTGTTCGTGTATTAGGAACGATTATGGGAAGCGATGCAGCGAGCAAGGTGTCTAGACCAACCATAAACGTCCCACTATCGTATCGATTACACCTGTTGATACACGATTCTATCGTAAGAGATGGCGATTTATCTTTAAAACATTTTCACGGTTAAAGCTAAGAAAGTTTATTCTGCTACGATTAGTTAAAACGTTTAAAAGATACAAATGTAACAAAACATTTCATTTTCAGTCAGTTTAAAATCAATTTATATCAGCAACTCTATTAGAGCGTATCAAAAGAATGAACGTTACGAATACATACGTAATATCGTTGATTTGCTTAACCTTACACTTTCAATGCTGTAAACTTAAATGCAGTTAGAGCATCTGTAGTTATGATTCATGAAAGTTCTTCATTATTAATCATCGATTCTTTCAACTTTCAATACTTAATTATCCATCCCTGAAATCAACCGCTTATAAGCGGCCTAGACAATGTTGTTTATGCACACTCAAGCCTAATGAATCCAAGCACTTATTCTAATTGACGGCTGATTGAGTAGTTTGTTTTAGCAAGCTTTTGAACCGTTTGTCACAATACAAGATGGATTTGGAAGCATGAAAAGTTTTCATACGAAAATGAGCATCGATATTCATCGATACTGTTATCAGTGAAAATCAATGAATTTCATCTCATTATAGACAGAATAAAATGCAAGTTGTCGCAAGTACGAGAGGTAATGATGTTATAATTACACAATTACTTTGCATAGAGAATAATTTACATTAATATTAAGTGGTAATTGCACCATAATGAATTTTCAATATCCGCACCTGAATGTCCCATTCACTGAAGAGAAAATTATGCGTGCTCTTTTATTTAACTTAAATATTTATGCTTAAATTAGCTATTGATAATAATATATAATTATGGTAATTCTTCACTTCATTCCTGAAGATGGTTCCAGAGAAAGGAACCGAAAGATCGATAAATATGAAAGAAGGCTGGTAACCCGAGAACGCTACATTCATGTTAATTCTACATAGACGCATGAAGCATATGTTCACCAGGATGCACGCAGGGATATATTTGTCCCATAACATATCTCCGGAAATACTTTATATATTTTAATGAGAATTGAATTGGCAACATAAGTTCACCCAAGGAAAGGAATTCAGAACAGTACTATGGCTTTTCAATCTTGGCTCTCTTACAGTCCTTTAAGGATTAAGAAACAAATCTGTTATCCCAAACAAAAGTCCATTTTGAGAAAGCATCTGTGGACTTTCCTCCAGTGAAATGTTGCCTGTTACGTTTAGAGGATTCGTCATTACTTATTTCAGGGACGCGCAAAAGTGATTCCACTGGTATTTCAAGCTGTAATAGTTTCTTGAAAATGGTACTTGCAGAATAAAATTTTAACACTTCGAAAAGTGATTCTAAATATTTAAAAAATTTTTTATGATTTTAAAAATTTACATTTCATATCAGGGTTTAGTTAGATGGATACACACTAAGGTTATGATTCGATTTAAAATGACTAAATTATACATATGAANACAATTACTTTGCATAGAGAATAATTTACATTAATATTAAGTGGTAATTGCACCATAATGGATTTTCAATATCCGCACCTGAATGTCCCATTCACTGAAGAGAAAATTATGCGTGCTCTTTTATTTAACTTAAATATTTATGCTTAAATTAGCTCAAAATGATTCCGTTAAATTTACAGCATCCGCAAACTGCTGGGAGACATATCATGGCCTTATCATTGAAGATAACAGAAAAAAACGACCACCGCAGCCTGCCTCGCTCCTTTAATCCAATGCCATATATTGTAGATATCCTTTTAAATGTATTCCACAATCACCACCTCTCGAAGCTTTTTCGGCTAGCCAAACCCGGAGTCCTAATTGCACACGATTTCTTCTTAGTCGAGTTAAATAGTCATCCGCCGCAATTCAACCTTTCCATTTTAATGAATCCGAAATCCACCAAGCATTTAATAAAAGAGACACCTTGGCCCCATTTTTCTCAACACATTCGCAGCTGTTTTTTTGCGGTCCGGAGGATTAAGTCGATGGTGACGATCTGAGATTCTTTTAATGAGATTAGCGAAGGAGTATGTTTCATTATTTTTTTATTATGAAAAACGACTACGATCTTAGCGAAAATTTTAGCGTGCCAATCCCCGATTCTTTTTCGTCCAAGGAGATATTGCCTAAGGTGCTTTAAATTAGATAATTGGCATTTAGAACTTGTTTTTGGTCTTTCCTCTTTTTCTTTGGGTCTGTCTCTTTTTATAGGCAATGATTTAAAATATTACTTCCTTCATTTTAACATATATACATTCTACCAATTTCTTCTCAACCTATTCCCTGCTCAGTACTCTTACCTATTCTTACCTAAAACCGCCGTAAACTACATAATATATTTGCTAATTGCTAAATCGCAAATTTGCAAATTACTTATTAAATTTCGTACTTATAAAAACGAGAGCTTTGGCATTACTTTTTTGAGCGTCCTCTTTGAAATATAATCTTTATTGGTCTCCGTTGTTCATCTGTTGAGTATTTCTTGGACTATCAAATATAGTTTAACCCGTTCACTGCTGATCACTCCACCGTTGGAGTGATACGTGCATTGGAAATGGAAGTATCTTCAGTGAACGTGTTAAAAGAAAAAATAAACGAGATTTGGCTTTCATCTCGACCCTTCTTAAACGTTATTCATTCCGAATGATAATTCATTTTCAGTATCACATTATACAGATTATGGCGCAAGTTGGGAATCTTTGAAAAGAAAGGAGATTAGGCTTCGATTTACTGATAAATTCAGAGAAGGTACATTTGCGGAAGACGTAATCGGTATTATGCAACCCCCTGCTACTTCGGCCGATCCTACAATGACCGTAAAATGAAAGAAACAGATGCGAGGATGTGTCGTTTTATGGACTCCTTTCCGCGAACGATACGAGACAACAATAAGCTAAAGAGGTAACTGGAGCGCTTGGTGATTACAACCCCCTGCCACACGCCGAAGGGCGGCTTGCCGGGTATTTATGTAGGTGTAGGATGAGAATCTGAAGATGGTAGCTTTGCTATTGAAGTGTGTATCGGGTCCTTCTGACAACCAATTAGAACGGCTAATTCCAGAGTTTTTACCGTTATTCTTAAACTGATTACAGAATAAGCTATCTGCCCCCGCCCAACGGCTCGAGGAGCATTTAAAATCTCATTTGAAATCTCTAAAATTTAATGTTAGTAATGGCTGAGTCCATTTTTCCTATCTTACAGTCTATGACAACTGTTTATCCACCTCCAAAGCCTTTCATAACTGACTTTATCCCTAGATTACTCTGGGATGTTTCTCCTTCAGAGTATCGTGAATTCAAGCGAATAGGTAAGGGAAAACGAGATTTTAAATGCCGTAAACACGACGCGAATGACCGATATTGAAACAGTACAAGTTGCTCTCATTTCTTCCGCTCCAAATTCCTTTTCACTTACGTCTTTTTTGTCCGAAGATGGCTCAAGTGTGGCTTCAGTACTTAATCCGTTTGCTAAGAAAAAAAAGAAAATGCACACATTTTAATTCGCTAAGCTTCTAACACGTTTTTCTGTTCCTATTATCCCACGTCTACTTGCAAAGGAGAGTGCATCTTAAGACTTGAAGTTGTGCGGTTTCGCAAAAGTATCCGCTGCGAAGATTAAAGTTTATTGATTGAATTTTTCCTATTACTAACCGAACAAGAATCTAGAAGTACTAGTAAATTAATAATATTCAGAGATAAAGATGCCGTTTACGTGCAATAACGTGAGTTCTACGGATGAATTGATTTCGAACAAAGCAAGTACGGAAAAACATTAGAAATTATTAATATCTGAAAACCGTTCAAAGTTTTCAAATATTCCTTGTGTATTTCTCCAATTTTTATATGAAAAATTTCGTATGCTATCTCCGAATCATGGTTGCAATTGTTCCGTTATAGATTTAGAAATTTTGAGTGTATTACGACAATTGTTCACAGTAGATCGAATGACTAGAAGTCCTTCGCCTTGATTAGATACGCAGTAATTTTTCAAATATTTTATTTGTTGCTATTCACATAAAATTTCTCACTTTTATTTGAATTTCATCTATAGCAGTTCTGTTACCTTCAGCCCGACTGCGATATTCATTTTGTCTAATTCAAAGGAATGAAATCTTTTATTTTTCTGCAGAGATTTGTTTTATTACTCACCGTAAGGAAACAGACGGTAAACTTTTCTCTATAAAAGAACGGAAACCATTGGGAAGCCCTCGTTGCCACTTAAGGTGAGCGTTGAATGAACATTTTTACATGTTTCTTTATTATTTCAACTCAATCCACTCAAAAAGTAGATATATAAATGTTTCATATAATACAAATGTGATGTTTGATGTGTGACATACGTGATGTATGAAGGTTTGATTATATGGGGGAATCAAGACCGGTGACTGACAGAAAACAGCGCCGTACAGCGAAATTAAAGAAAAGACAAATCGCCTCAGGGCAGACAGCCCAATTAATTGACAAAAGCTGAACATCAAAACCATTAATAAACGTTTTCACCAATGGCATCTGAAGGCTTTAATTCATACACTGGGGTTATTTTGTGTTTAAAACTTGTATTTAATGAAGCAAATGATACATACATATGTGACGTAACAATATAGCAAGTGTAATTGTCCATCCAGTAACTATCATGTAATCGAGTTGCTAATATTTTCTGCGAATAAAACTTAGCATAGGCAACAATCTTCGATGCTGAAATTGTTAAATATTTTGAGAAGAAATAGAAAAGCCAACGGCTGATAACCATAAAGAAGCTATATGTCGCCCCAGGCCTGCCAAACTACCGATACAGCTCGGGGTTATCTATTTCGAAGTTAACGTAATTTTCAGGGTTCGTCCGAACATGAATTAAATTTTTTTAAGGGATTTATAGAGCATCTCTTGCTTAGGAAGCATTCATTGTATTAAGCACATGTTTCAAATGGAACGTTTTCGGGAAATATCACACTGCACTTCAACAGAACACACAGCATTCCTTGCTCCCAGTTATATCGCTCCAATCCTTTCCGTACATAACGATTTCTCACTTCCTCATAAATTCCGTTTTTTGTTGGTCTAACATTAAGAAGAAAGTAGGTCAGCACGATTGGTGGCCGATTGGCTGCTTCCATTCGCTGTCTGTATCGCAGTTAATAGCCACTACATCAAGGGAATAATATTTTGTTCGAGTGCAGCTCGCTGTAAATCGTTTTCCCATAAGCTCAAAGGGTAATTATTAATTATATAACTTATATTTTACATGAATAACGTAATTGAAGACAAAATATTTGCGGATTTAACAGGCTTTCATGGGAATGTTTCTCAAAACGATGGAACAGGTTTTCAAATGCACTTCTAGTTATTTGAAAAGGAAGGATAGGATTCAGTTTGGTTTATAATTTTTGTGGAGATGATCACTGACGTATTTTTGAACATTGTAATAATCCAACTCTGAGATAAAAGATTAAAGTAGCCATTTGCTTTCCTTTGATTAAGAACACCAATTGCCATCTATTAACCATGTCATCCAGACATAGAAGCTTATGTAGCCCTATAATGGCCTCACATATCTTATGGATATATTCTATCTATACAGAGGATTTGGTTACAGAGGGTATAGATACATACAGAAAGGGTTTTAGGTGATTTATCGAGGGTTGCAATTACATCTTTAATAATAAATATTTTAATACTTCTAAGGGCTATATAACTAATTAATTCGATTTGGGCAAATGTTATTAAAGCTGGGAAATTATCAATCGATTCCTAGAAGTTAAACGCCGAGAATTCCTATCCTAAATAAAATATAAAATGATAATAATTTTAGAGATAATTTTACTAAGTGAGTAAATTCCTATAATAAACTTTGAAACCGTGAGGTTTGAAAAGGTATGGAAATGTCTCCTCTCAAAATAAGTCGCAAAGGGAAAATTTGTGAGCAATATTATAACGACATGACAATTTTAATAACCGCATTTTAAATTCCCATATTTCTGATATATTTGCGTTTTTCAGTAGCTGTTCGCCATATTTCAAACCAACATTCTCACAATTCCTGTTCTAATCCTAATTTTATGGTAGATCTCCCCTCATTCTTATCCACACCGTAGAGTCACCTCTCCTATTTTATTCGACGTCTTACTCTGTTGGCTATGCGTATCGACATCATTTATATCATTTGATAAAATAAAATTTTGAGTCGGCAATTCGTAGCAGTTATTTCCATAAATATTTTATTTGACGACCACGACTAATTTCACTTCCTGCCGGAAAACTTTTGTTCGTGGCTCCTGACTCGGGGTCTTATCCATGGTTTTCTATTAATCACTTTAAGTTCACTTTCTTTTTACTGAAGATCACGGGTTAGGGGAGAGCGTCTGGCTCGGATTAAGGTTGGGTATTTAGGGTAAATTCATTTAGCACAGCTTTTGGGCGGCGGTATTGGCAGATAGTTGTTTTGAGGTCTTAATCCCAGATCGAGGAAAATAAAGTATTTTGGATAAGTTTTAACTTAGAATTGAACCTTTTGGTTATTTTGTTTAATTTGTTCTTAATTGACCTTAAATTGCCAATCACACGTGATCGTTTTTAAATTAGCGAATTAGATCCCAAAACCGAGAGTGGTAGCCCCAGTTTTCTGAAAAATTTACAATGTATTGCGCAAACAGATCATACTGTTCCGGGGTGAATAATGCCCGAGTACGTCAGGGACAGACAATTCCACCGGTATATAACGGAAGCCGATAAAGATCGGAAGTGACGTCACGAGAGAGAATTCCGACGTGACGTCATAAGCTTGAATTTCGAAGTGTCGAAGTCGTGGACGATTTCTCATTGAGAGCTTTGAACAGGATTCATAGGCTCTAGGAGCGCTTTTAAAAGAAAATAAGGGATGAAAATAAAAATCGCAGCCCTTCGAAATCTCGTCGTCCTACCTTTACGCTAAATGGCAACGTACGAAAGGAAGCAAGAATTTGAATGTTTTAAAAGCCTCTTAAAGCAGTGCCTTGACGACTATTCTCTGAGGAGTTTCAGAGTAGAGACGTCTAGGAAATCTTTTACCTGTCCTTCATTTCAGAGTGGATTTTCGTCCCATGCATATAAACTGAGGTAAAATTGCATTGCGTAACTCTCATCGAATTGATTTCGCGTAGTGTTATTTTTTTCTATTTGCAAGATTTAATGCGGGAAGATGGAGAGCGTCACTACGATAGTTAAAGAACTTAGTTGGGAAAATTTTGAATCGAGGCGTAAATTAAAAGGTTAGGGAATATATATATATATAACTGTAACTGGAAAGCCTTCGTTGAAGGAATCAAAAAATAGACTCAGAGAACCGGACTACCTTGAGAGAAACGACCACAAGCATAAATTCGCTATTGCTAAACAGAGAACAGATATCTGCAAATATTCATATCTTAATCGGGGAATAGTAGAATTGAACAATTTAAGAGAAGTTTTCGCAACTTTTCCCCCTTTCTGCAATGTATTTTTTAATGGAATTAAAAGGGGTTTGTGTAATATGTAACATGAGAAATATTTGTGGTTTATAAATATTGTAATGCCGTTGCAAATTTTATTTTTTGTAATTTTAAAATTTTATAATTGTAATGTATGACGTACTGCAATCTGGAGGTTTTGGGGGGTTTTCCTCCTGACTAGGGTGAATGCCAGGCAGGGTATTGTATTTCCTTTTCCCCCTGAAAATATGACTACCACCTGGCCTGGAGCCTATTTTAACCTGAAATAATATAAATAAATAAATAAAAACGCAAACCTTTTTTAACTTTAATTTGTTAACTAAAACTGGTCTTGAATACATACATTTGCCTTTTGAAAATTGAAAATTAATACTTTTATTCTTCAGAAGATTAGCTGATTAAAAATTGATCAACTGATTAAAATAATTAAAATCACCAGTCATTCGAAGTTATTTATTATAAATTCATATATGGTTAATATTTGGTCCATCGGTCAAACGCCGATGCGGAAGCTGCGGTCAGGTTTCATATGTTAAATCCGTCTTTGTAATGAAAAAGAACACCCTTAATACAGTCCATAGGGAGATAAAGCTAAGCTCTGAAACCTTGGTTTCCGTTTTTCCTTGTTCTGCGGTTTTGTTCCATAATACTGTTTTCTTACTTCGAGGAATTATAATGCTACAGTATGAAGGCCTCCAAAAGCGTACGGATTTTCGAACTAATTGCAATATTGAGGACATATAACTTCCTTACGGTAGCACTCGTTTTTTTTAGAATATTTTTTTCGCCCAAACAAGTACAATCCACTCGGCATCTTTTCCATTGTATTTACCACTTCTCCACTACCAACTCACTCTCTCCAATCACTCAACCTGCCTTCCACTTTGCCTCGACCTCTTCCTCCCCAATTCCATTAAGTGTTTTAATTTTCTTAATACTAAATTCGATCTCCAATGAAAATATAAGAGATCTTTATAAGATACTTCAATTTAGTGGAAAGGGTAAATAAAAGGAAACAGGAGATGAACAAACATATAACAACTATAGATGACGTCAGAATCGTGAAGTTACATTAACATAGAGGAATGATCAGAAACAACAGACGGAATTGCTTTAATAGAATGAGAAAAATCCACCTGGGAAGCATGGCATCGAACTGCAACAATTTTGCTCCGGTTCTAAAAAAAACAAATCTCGGTTGGGTTCTGTTTCAGCTTCGTCTGCTGTTCTTAAACCGGTGTTTCTCGCTCAGATCAAAATACGATACCTTTGTGATGGTTACTTATTTATGTGTAGCTTTTCTTTATAAGATCTTAGATCTTTATAGGTTATTTTTTAATCAAATTAAACTTAATAATAAAATTCCGATATTAAGGAAGCAATGATCAAAATTTTTTTTGGAAAAGTTAAATTTTACTGCGAAGGATTCACATTAATTTTTAGTCGATGTTACGTGTATTTAGCAGAGCTTCCTCCATTTACGCTTAAGTAAAATGTTATTTTTATGGAACTGAAATTATGAATGGAACTAGTAACTCTTTACAGTTTCGGTTCAAGAGTCTTAACTTTCCGGTTCGGGTCCGGTTTTAACTCCGGTAAAAAACAGATTTTTGGGCTTCGGTTTTCGGTTCTTTCCCTATTCAAAGCTCTGGCGGAAGTTGGAATGCCTAAATTCGAGTACCAGTCGCATCAATCTTTCTCACCTCGGTTTATCCTTGGACACTTCTTGTGATTTACGCAGTAGGATTCGATTATAACTCTTTCCGCACTTCGTTATAACAGTTTGACTTTAACGATTTAATGCGGTGAAACCTTTGAAGGCTAAACACAGCTGAAGTTTAAAAGGATCCTCGCTATTACCTAACGTCTCCGCGAGAGGAAACGTGTGTTAAAACGAATCGATCTCAGCTTTCCTCTCTGCGCCTGACTTAAGACTCTCACGAGACGCCCACCATCAAATCCTTTACTCCCGAAACACTTCGGCCAAAACTGGCCTTCCGAGCGCTTTTCTCGTCCGAAAAAACGAAGAAAAAGGCAGTCTATCGAGTGGCGAAGAACGTCGCTGAAGTGCCCATAGAGGCTGAAGGGGAGTATAAAGAATGAATGAGTGGGTCTAAGAGCGTGGGTGGGGCTGAGCGGGGGGAAGGGAAGGATTTAATGATTTAGGAGGAGAATAGTCGGGGATAAATTTGATATGATAAGAAGGGAAAGGAACGATGGGAAATAAAGTGAAAAGTTATTCATCGGGAAGATAATGCGTTACATCCGTCTAATTCTGACGGAAAGACAAAAGAAAAAAGGCAGGTTATGTGACGTGTTTTGAGGGATTTATAATGAAAGAGAAATGGGAAATTTGAAGGAAAAGGGCAGTTAAGTTAAGGCAAGAAAGAGGACATTGATGAAAAGGTGCTTCGGGAAAGAGAAAGTATACTATAAGCCTGCCATGCAGACAGGAGCGAGCTGGTCGCTTGCCCGGGCAGCCAAGGACAGGGCATCGAACCGGAGCCGAACCGAAAACCGTAAACATAAAGGGAACCGAAACCGAACTGAAAACCGAAACTAAACCGGAAACCGGAAACCGAAACCGAATAAACAGTTATTTTTGATAAAGAGAAAGCCAATCCCGAACCGTAAAAATTAAATTCTTGAACTGAAACCGAAAACAGTTGTATATTTCGTTCCAATTATCGACCAATGCACATATTATTAAAGTATAATTGGGGAAAGATTTGTTAAAGATGCGCAACAATGACTTTTACGTAACTACTACCAAGTAAAATCTAACATTTAGTGTAATGTAGCATACATGAAAAAGCCACAATTAATGAAACAACTTTCAAAGGATATAAATACAGTGGTCGAAGCGAAAAAATAAGTTCGAACGCGTACGACGTTGGTACATACAAGGAGCGTAACCGGAACTAAACCCAAATCAAGTCTTTCCGCTGAACCGCAGTGAAAACCGGAACAATAAATATTGCGGTTCGATGCCCTAGTCGAGGTGCCGAAGGCACAAGGGGCGACAGTCTAACGTTTGCTGAGGTGCGCAAACTTCGTGGATGATCGTTTCTTGGATAAACTATGTATCAGAACAAAATATTTGAGAGAGATATCCACTATGCAATCCTTAAGAATCCTAACGATTAAGGTAAGAAGAACTCCTTGAGATAGGGGTGGCTTAATTTTTGCTGCGGGAAATTTGATATCATTTTAAATTAGAGGTATAAAAACACTCCGTAAGCCGTCTTTCGGCAAGCGGAACTCGCGCTCAGAGACAAACGGGAAGCTCCGGATTACCGATTGCCCCTGAGCCCCTGGGCTTTCCAGAAATCGGTAATCCGGAGCTTCCTGTTTGTCTCTGAGCGCGAGTTCCGCTGGCCGAAAGACTGCTTACGGAGTGTTTTTATACCTCTAATTCATATACAGCCGTGATCCAACCTACTCTTTTTCTTATATCATTTTATATACTCTTATTTTTGTATTACGTTCTGATAAGGCTTAAATGGAAGATGGGAATCTAATCCCGATTTTGTCCAATAGAGACATTCGTAATGTATTGTGTTGTAGGATGAAGGTGAACATTTTCCCTCAGAATTGATATTTGATAGTAAACATGAGTATTCAAAGCAACACAAAAATTGAGCGTGTTAGGAGGGTTAATTGGTTTATTGTTCCTTGCGTACAATTGTTGAATTCATTCTTCATAGAAAGTTTAATGAACCAGTCGATCGAAGAAAAAAAAATAATCACCTATTTTTACGGCACAATCGCTTTCATTAAAGCATTTTTTCTTGAACTTTAATTTTACAGCGATTAATATATTCTACATCAATATAAATACCCTGCAAGCCGCCTTTCGGCGTGTGATAAGGGATGTATAAACACCGATCGTTCCAAACACTTCGTTAACTTACTGTTATCAGGTTTCGCTCGCGGAAGGAATGAGTTCTTAAACCGACTTTGCATCAATTTCTTCGATTTTACGCTCATTGTCGGATCGGCCGTAGTAGCAGAGCACAATACTGATTACGTCTTCCGCAAATGTACTTCTCCGAATTAATCAATCAATCGCTGCTTGTCTTCTAATCTAATTTCTTTCGCGGATTTCAAGTCTGTTTGTTGAGATCATTTGAATAACGCTTGTTTTTTTATCGAAGCAATTTGTAAAAAAATCGAATCGCCTTGCTCTGCATTTTCTCGAGTTCACGGGTACACGTTTCATCCCCTGGATCCCATATACTCGCCGCATATTCAGATGGGGCCTGATCAAGGTGGAGTAACATCGCTCTCTAGCCTTCTAATCGCATCTAACTACAATGCGCTTGATATTTAAGATATATGATATTTAATTAAAGGATGTTAAATAAAATCTCTCAAAAAAATTAGCAAGTAGTTATTCAACGGTGATCTTGTAACTATGTGCATGGAATGGGCATTTGAATATATTCCAGCTTGAATTGCTCTCAGCTATACCTACTATACCTAGTATGCATCTAAATATTATATTATTGCCCGCATAAATCCTCCCCATCGTAAATTGTGCTCTTTTAACGAGCAAAACTCAAGTGATATGCATACTTTATTAATGTACAGCTTCATCGTCGATAGGAAAAGAAGGGCATCACAATATCGTGGTAAATTTACGTGGTACCTTTGGAGTTATAGAATGGAATTATCTCAAGAAATCAAAAAATCTAGGAGAGCAGATAAAATCGTCCGAGATATAAACGTAGACTCTTCAGCAACCCCCAACACAGTCGGAATGAAAGCAACAGAGAAAAATTATGGAAATGAATGGATAAGAAATATTATTATGAAATAAAGTGAATTTTCAGAATTTTGAAATTTGGCAATATTAATAATAATATTATCGAAGGATTAAAGGAAAGGAAGGTGTCATAGTAGATTGAAAACCTACGAAAAATCCCAAAGGAATAACAAGTGTGAAAAATAGCGACACGACTGGGACTCGAACCCAGGTCTCCCACTTTCCGGGCAGGTATTCTAACCACTGAACTACCGTGCGAAGAGTACATATTTCGAAAACGTGATGAATTATTTCCTAATACATATAATTTATCCTCGGGAGAAAAGAATAACTGTTATAATAGTCATACTTCTCTCCTGAAGATGGCAGCATAGTTGCCGAAATAAGTATTGAGAGCAATACATGCGAAGCGCGACCACTGAGAACCCTAACCCCTACTGGTTGGCATTTTTCAACGGTTAGTTTGCTCGCAAATAACGGCTATTTGGAGTATTTCTCGAACTCTAATGTTTTACCACAGCCGTCTTCCTTTTCCTTATAGATTTGTCAAAAACTAGATGTAGCAATTTTGTTTAAGTGAGGATGGAAATATTGCAGATAACAAGATAAGTTAAACATCCCAATTTTCTTCTTAGGAAACCCTTGTCTCTTTGGACTACCATAGAGTTTACGAGCGCCCCCGCGAATTTCATCGAAGAAGTAAAGTTAAAGGAAGAAAATTAGAGATGTATCGTAAAAATTAATCTCAAAAAGGAGCGCATATT
The DNA here is from genome assembly GCA_000376725.2 of Ladona fulva. Taxonomy (NCBI): domain Eukaryota; kingdom Metazoa; phylum Arthropoda; class Insecta; order Odonata; family Libellulidae; genus Ladona; species Ladona fulva. The sequence continues at coordinate 323,457 of KZ312450.1, read as the reverse complement.
GATCATGCGTATAGAGTTGACGGCGGATTTTTGGATTTGCGAGAAAGGAAAGAGAGCTTTGAACCGTCATCCAGCAAAGGATGAGGAATTAGAAAGGAGAAATTGAGAGGGAAGGGGAGGGTATCAGATAAGAGGGAAGGGTGTGTGAAGAGAAGGTCGGATGGATGAAAGCATTGGAAGGGAACGAGCGGCGGTGATGCATTCGAGGCATTTATCGAGCGAATGATCGTAAAAAATCCACAAAATCAAAAAGTTAGTAGCGGCTTGAATCACAAAAGTTTGTTCGCAACTGGAACTTTCGTGACCAAAAAACTTTCAGTGAGCTTCACAAATTAAGGGGAAATCTTTTCCTGGTTAATATCTCGGTCTCTTTTAGGAAATTGCTTTGCGAGGACAGGCAGTACGTAACATTTCAGAAGTTTTTTGAAAGAATCTAATCGGAAAATATTCGTAGTTTCCTATGTAATATCTGTTGCATGCGTTGATTAGGCTTTGGCGCCTAATGTACCAAATCTTTTCAAAGGCTCGTATTATGTCTAACACGCTCTACAGAAAATACCTGCTATATGAAAGTTAGGGAAATTTGACGATTTCTCCTGTTACCTTATCTTGATTAGTGGAATATATTTTATCTGTCTTTAAGAGCAGGATAAAGAGAAATACGTTCTTCGTTCCCTTTGTATCGGTCCTGTCGTGACTGTACGGAAGCTGCTGGGGTATGAGTGAAAATAAACGATGGAATCAATTTTCGTCACTACCGAATGCGATAAAAAGAGTTATTTTAGTCACATTGTCCTGCACAATCGTAAAATTGCTCCACTGTATCATTCCGCGCCAGTAAGGAAAGCAAAAATAAAATACCTCACTCCTCATCCTCCTCAGATAGACTCATTCCTTCTAATTGATAACTGGCGATAGAGGGGTTAGGATTCAAACTGGCTTCCGGGCTGAATATTATACAGACAGCATTCAGCCAGTTAAAGTCATTCCAACGCTTAAGGATGCCACCTCGGAAGAAAATATGAAAATGCTCCAATTTTCTTCCTTTTCGTTTCGCCGCTTAGAGATTGCCTTTAACTCTACGTTGGCCCTGTGATTTCCGCCTTTACCCGAAATTTCTTCACGAGTTCCTTGGATTGTTTTCGTATTCATCAGGCTATTTCCTACTAGTTTTTAATAATATTCCTCCGCGAAGCCGTGATTTCTTGCTGTAGTTCCAAAATCGAAGGGTTCACGATTTCATATGACGCTCTCTGATATTCTCCATTCTAGTAGGCTCACCTGTTTCCTCTTGCAAGTAGTTTTTGAACCTCTTTGAAATTATATTGTAAAACAATCTTTTAGTGAGCCTGTTACTTTCCTTTATGTAGGCAAGCCTGTGGGATTTCACGTGTCTTATTTCCTAGGTGTTAATGAACCTCATTGCCAAGGTGTACCGGTCTGTATTTCTCTTCTTGATCCATATTCCATTTCATTGTACGGGGCCGTATATTTTCCAATAAATTTCCGCTAGCTTTTGTCCATCTGCGTTTTTTGAGCGGTCTCATAGAGATATTGTTCCAGCCTTTCTTTTTATGTTTATTTAGTTCTGAGGAGGATCAAGATATTGCAAAAAGAGGGGAATGCAACTTACATACTCGTCTTCAAATAACGATAGTGCTACCGTCCTATAACTCTCATAAACCATAAAAACGCAATTTCCGTTTTAACTCATACATGTTGTTCGTAGATATATTTTACCGCAGTCTTTAGTTTTAGCTCCTCCTTCTGTCCATGGTACATCGCTCATTCTACTAAGTCATTGGAGAGGCAGAGATCATCCGGGTCATTGGGGAAGACATGTCAAATATATTTTGAATTTTCGCCACGTGTTTCCTGCAAAGAAGCTAAAAAGTAACTAAACTTGGAGAAAATAACGATAAAGGCACTTCAGTAATAAAATAAATTTACGCTTATTTGGGTGGGATTGAAGCTAACAAGTCCATTTTTCCATCTAACCCGAAGATAGAGAGCGAGATGTCGGTGAAATAGGGTAAAAAACCCTAGGTCACTAGGAAAAAGTCACTAGGTACAGAGACAGATTCTCCTCATTGTCAACTGAAGGAGTGTTGGCCACTTTACCTCCTCTCAGGACCCACCAATCATGTGTTTCCATTATATCAAGGAAATGTTTTACACATAAGGATGTACTGGAACCCGCGAACAAGATATTGTTGCGTAGTTTAGGAAACTCGTAGACTTGCACAAATATGAAACTGAATGCTTGCAGAAGGTAACAGGAAAACTCGATCAAACAGGAGGGAGGAGTTCCCCCTTTTAAGGGCAAGATAGGTTCCGCATTAGAAGGAACATAGCAGGTCCCTATCGATCCGCAACGCCTCTGGAATACAGCCTATGTTTTTCTTTCTTCTCCTACATTTTTTCGCACTCATTTCTCCGAGCGTCACGCACGGACACGAAAGAAGCAGGATGAAGAGGGTCGTGGAAGAGAATATCACGTCTTCGACTGCAATCAACAGGATATCCTTGTTGTAGTAAACGCCCCTTTATGAGGAATACAGCGCCTCTGTTCCTTCCTTCTTGGACCCTACGGCCAGGTAATGAGATCTGCGACGGTCGTTCCAATTTCGCAACGACCAGTTTCCCCGGGAAATGGAGTATTTCGGCCTTAATGTTGTACTGAGAACTCACTCCAACTCCATTCTAAGGGAGCGAAGTGAATTAAATCTAATACTCTGAAGAGGACGGTAGGGAAGAAGCACGTGAATGCTCACGATTTATTAAATTATTTTTTATTGAGTAATAAATGATATACGAATAAGGTGAGTTCCTTCAGAAGTATTCGATTCCATACAGTTAATTGGTGAAATTACTAACTTCTTCACAGTAAGAGAAAAACTATCCAATTGCTGCACTACACCTAATGCGGCCTGTTTCATGTTATACTGCAGCCATTTGCCATTTTATTTAATTTTAAAGTTCTTAAACCACACTTCGTGTGTTCGCACTTCCGCTTCGAAATTACCGAGAATTGTCTCTCAATTGCGGAACATACAAATGAAAATCATATTATTGGTGTGGGAAAATAGTATGAGAAGTATATTTCTTGATAAATTCTAGAAAACAAGGATTCTCACGTTTGATGTAATGAATTCTAATTCACGTAAGTCGCGAACGAATTAATATTTTGCAGCCGTGACTATTTGTTCATTTAGGATGCATGTTTTCTAAAACTGGAGAAATAGATGCGAAATCTGAAGTAACTACTGAAATCTCGACTAACTACGAATACGGCATGAAAGTTTGTCTAGGTGTAGAACGTAGTATGGGAAGAGATATTTGTAACGAACCCTTTCGTAAAGTATTCGCACGACCTAATTTTGACTAACAAGAGCCTTCCCGTAAGACCACCATCTCCTCAATGCTTTAACTAAACTTGCCGTGGATTTTATCCGAAGCATAATTCTAGTTATGATACCCTGTGCCTACATGAAGAATTACTTCCATGTTAACGATTATAATTCTTTAAAAACATAACGACTCCAACTTTAGAGAAGGAACGCATGTAATTCCATCGGCAGAATTTAATGAGAGGTTTCTTTGTTAGAATGTTTTAAAGAGCGCTAGTGAGGTTTTAAGCCAATTGACGTAATGAATGATTTAGTATTAACTCTTATGCCATATTTTGTCTTAATTATGTCGGCAGATGTGAGGATAGCTCACGAGAACCTTCCAGTGTTAAATTTGGGAGAGTAAAATCCTGAAACGACAATCCTAAGACTTAGAGAATGACTTCAATCTCGTCAAATGCATAAGAGACCAAAACATTTGTTAGAGAGTAAAAAGATCAGCTGTCTTAATTCTCAAGAATTCTATCTTTATTTTTGTGGGTGGTTCTACATGCTATTTACATACTAGAGATGGAGTTCACGTCTTCTGAAACTGTTTTTATTTTTCCAATATTCTGCAAATAAATCTCCCAATAATTTCACTGCTATTCATCAACAAATTAAAACTGTGAAATTATATAAATTAGGAATACGAAGTCTTTGTACATTGAGTTTGTTTTCTTTTGTTTTGAGGATGCAGAAGGTGAGATTTGAGACGACAGAGGCTGGGAAAAGCTGTTTTTAAAAAAATATTACATTAGCAAGAATTAAGGTATAGAGCGAACCCACGACTTAACCATTTTTTATTTTATATATGGTATTCTTAGACGATTATATTTAATAATGACGCAGCGTTAAATTCATTGGTACTAATTGCAATTCATTGCTGCTGCACACCTTGGAATCGAAAAGTATCCTGTGCTTGAGAAAAATTTTAATAAACTATGTTTTCAGAGGCCCGCTTAGTCAAGTAAAATTTTACATTTACCAGCAGGTCATAAAAGGTTAACAAGAAATCCCATTGGTGGGAATCGACATAAAAAAGGTCAAAAATACCTTGCCGTAATTTTCGGCTGAGCAAACTAATGAGACGAGTTGCGGTTTTGCTATCTCTCATAGCTGCGGTCGGAGCATCCGAGACTACTACCAGTGACTCCCGTATCTGCCCTCTCTAGGGGATAGGAATATTGTTAAAACTTAGATTAGATCTGGTAAGCTAACATGGAACCCATGGCTTGCGTGCTCCATAATCAATTTTTAAGATAACATTTTGTTTACCATTTAATCACTACTACTTTAATATGAAATATTATTATTACGATTTCTCCCGTTGAAATATTATCTTTCATCGCAAAATGACCAAAACAACACTAAATAACAATAAACTCCCATTTTTGGTAAAGTTATGTGCGATTCTCTCCTTTCAGAAAGTACTGGAAACGAGACCAACCGGTAGTTGACAACACACAACGCTCGTAACATTTTTCTACAAATTTATAAAATCTGATTAAAGTTGGATAGAATCGACACAGCAATGTTAAAACAGCTTCTCCTTAATTTTATTTATAAATTTCTGTCTAAACAGATCGGAGCGAAAGCAGGTTCGAATCACAGCCCTTCTTTCACCAGTTTCTACCAAACATCCTAAGGGGAGAATGATGCGTAATTGGCAACGTGAGGAGTGAAGAAGCTCGTATTTGCTTTCCTTTATAAGTCAGAATCCTATGACTGTCAAATTGAAGCTCAGCACTATGACCTCAATGAGTAGCAATTTTCATAGCATTCGCTGAGGAGCGAACATAATGACATCATAATAACAACATAATTTGCATCATTCAGCATCGTTCATACCTCCTTAGCTTTCATATTGTCACAATCATGAAAAATGAGATGTTTATTCGTCAATATAAGGTTGTAGGTAGTAAATTTTATATTATATAGATATTTAATCACATATAGAAAACAAAGGATTTCTTTTAAAACAATTAAATCTCTCTATTTGTCTCTTAATGTTATAATTAACGAAGACATTATGAGTAACTCCGAAGCTAGGAATTTTATACTAATTTTTTTTTTAGCTGAGTGAGTCGAAAATTCGTTATGAACATCGTCCTTAAAAGTCGTCCGAAGTAAAAATGATGTAACAACGGAATGAGAAATATTCCATTTATTAAGATAGGATAAGAAGAGATAATAAATTAAGTATAACTAAGTAAACTAAGTATGTATACTAAATGTGTATACTAAGTCGTAACTTCAAGTAGATTAATAGTGAGAGATAGAATATTTAGGTGTTACTTAAGAAATAATTGTTGGAATATTCTATTTTTTCAATGATTTATTTAGAAAGTGCTTTTATTTTTACGAAATGAGCTTCAGTCATGCCTTGCCCATAAATCAAATGCGTAATTCTTCTGAAGTACGGACTGGTATTCCATTATCTCCGACCAACCAAATGGATACGTAAACTTCGGAAGCGGAACCCTGAATATTAGTCTAAACTCAGCGCCAACTTTCGGAGAAGAAGTTCTAAGGTTAATCCACTTTCGAGTCGCATTGGCGGTGGACTTAGCGGAGGTTTGTGTCGTACCTTCAGGATGAAATCCCACGGAAATTCTATTACCATCTTTCCATCGAAAATAATTGCGATGAACCTTACAAAGCGATGAGGTCCCATTACTTAGACGAGGGTGAGTTTAATTTAAAGTAAATTAAAATTATATTATTAAATATTAACGTAGCTTTCACTAATTTCAGAAATTTAAAATTATAATTTCTAATTTAATCCACCCTGTCTTGACGAATTCAGAATATTTCATTCCTCTCTTGATACGGGATAAAGCAAAATTTATCCTTCAAATACTTCGGTTTCAGAATTATTCATGGCTATGATAAATGAAAGCAACAGAGGTTTGAAAACTGTAAGTTGATATCAGAGCAATTCAATCAAGACAGCATGATAGCCCCTGGAGCAAAAACAGCTGTTCACCGGAATGACAATATCCTTTACTTCACCTAAAAATTCTGGACCGATGAATTTTTCGAGAAGCTTTCGTCGATAATCAGATCTTCTCTCCTGCAGCGAGTTTCACCCGATTTAATCATGGCCGTAACGCTACTGTCGAACCAGAAATCTTCACTGACAACTCTACGTTGAACCATCTGAGACTAACCCTACTTCGTGTGGATTCCAGCTTTCGCAGAAGTACTTCAAGACTTGGTCGAATAAAGGAAAAGTACGCAATTTCTATAACTCTAGATGGGCATCTCTTCTATCTTTGCATTCTATTTGCCTTTCCTGTAGAATCTCGAATATGTTCCTTGAGCGATAAACTACTGCTGAGTGTAACTCCTAGGTATTTATTGTGACGCACAAACTCTAAAGGATATCCTGAAATTTGATATTGTTCGTTAATAACGTTAGTGGAACGCGTGAAAGACATAGCAACGCGTTTGTATCAAGTTGCCAATCTTTGCACCAACTTGATATTACGCTTAGGTCGCTCTGTAGGGTACTGCTATCATCTTTTGATACTATCTCTCTATTCCAATGGCGAAAATAGATTTTGATATTTTTCTTTATCGCGTCAATAATAATAACATTTCCGGTTTATTTTTATTAAATAATTCATTTTATCAACCAGTATCATTTCATTAACTAGGTCGTTCTAATTGGCTTCTTTCAATCAGTGAAATTTTAATGATAATATCTTCTATAATGTCTTCAGAACCTCATCCGCCGCTCATAATGCAAACTCCTTTAGGCAAGTAAATTAAAGTTTGGCCTTGGCTTTAAACTGATGGGGCTACGTGACAAAATTCCAATTGTGAAAGTATTTTACGAATTTCGTCGCGGTGAGTCTAAATCAGAATGGGCTATGATTGAAGAGAGAAGCTTTTAATCAACGCTCTCCCTTTGGTCCTCATTGCGCGTTACTTTTCAAAAATGCAGAGTTTGGTCAACTGAAGCCTTCCGCGAGTGTAGGGAAGAGGTGAGCTAACACGGGAGCCCACCGCGGCTCCCGACGACTAATTTGGTTCGGAAAACTGATTTAAACGGAAAAAATCTGGAGGCAGACGAGTGAGCGAAGTATTGTTCACGGATCTCGAGAGCTTTTTGGACTGTAACTGATTCGCTTATCCAATTTTTAAGGGTTGAATCCGTCCAGGTCAAAAGAAAATGATGAATCTCTCCCTTCGACCAGAAACTGGCAGAGGAATAGAAGAGGCAATTTCGAGTCCATTCACGATTTGGCAGACTTTCTATTCAAACCGCTTATTTTCGAGATCAAGGCATAAAATTCCTTCCTCTGAAAATTTCATTTAAATATAAAAATAATCCCTTCTCTCGAGATTACTTTAATGCGGTTGGAAATGGAAAAGCGAGGTTAATGACTCAATATTGATTGATGTCCGAGTCGGTAATCCAACCGGGTGTGATCTTTAGCAGTGAATACGTGAAATTCTTAGTTTACATCTCCTAAAATTGGATGTATGATGTTGTTATAATACATGTTGATTATGATGTAGGATTGATGTTTATTCTGTATACGATTGCCACCGTTGAATAGATTCCACACCGCAGCCTTTTCAGTGATGATAATAATAATAGTAAAACGTAGCTGGAGAAATCATAGGATCCCTCAAACGAGGACATAGATACGTGTATGATGATGCATCCCCTTTTAAAATCTCTTTCGTTCGTATTTGGGGATTGCTAACTTTTTCAAATCTACAACCGCTTTAGAGAAGTTTTAAGTTTTGAGAATTTTATATTTCCTTTATATCCACACATATTTTTTTATTTTGATAACTTTTATGCTGAATTTATTGATAAATATGTCTGATTGGGACATGGCCGGCCATTAACCAAAAGGGGCCCAGCTGCCAATTCCCATTGGGTCCCTTCTCCGCTTCTTCTACACAGGTGATACGCCATAGTTAACAAATGAAAGATTATATTTAGCAGAGAAGTATTCCTTATAAAAATATTTTTTTACACTGCAAACTAACGAAGTTACGTTTTCAAAATTGGGCCCTCCCAAACTGGGGGCCCGTATTTTAGGCATTCAAGGAACCGCCAGTATTACAGCATTTCATATTACAATGATTACGTAATGTATTTATTTTATTAATAATAGTGAATTACGTTAATGAAATTCTCTTTATCATCCAAATGAAGTTTTTTTTACAGTTATATAGCATTGACGAACTCAGTTCAAACTTACTGTATATTATATTCAATTCTCTCCGTCTCTTGTATTATATTTCTCCCCATTCCCTCGCCTCTACTATGATGAAATTTACAAACTAACAATGATGAATGGATCAGGTGAATACATTTGTGCACGGCAGGTGATGAAATAAATCAGGATTTGCGAAATAATGGGCTGTGCAAATTCAGTTTTTATCATAAGAAAGAATGGTATCACTGGGAATAGTATATCTAAAAACAACGAAAAAAAATCATTTAAAGTTTGAAGGCTATCACGAGGTAAAATTTCATCGCAATTGGAATGGGGTACTGTTCTGTTCTACGACATGCAAATGGAATTTATTTGGCCGGAAAAAGACTTTTCTTCTGGCACTTATAAAATATTTTCTTGCATCTTCCATGCTTCCGTACATAGAAGGTTAGAACCAACCTGAGGAAATGGATCGAAACAGGCATTAGACAAACCAATCAATAGATAATGATAGGTCGAGTCAAATGAAGATTGAAATGAAGTATCAATTTCTCCCTAGTTGGAGAGACTTTTTGAGAAAAACGTTAATAAAGTTTGTTTACCCAATATCCCAATGACATAGCCAAATCAAATATCTAGCTAATTCTGAAGTTTTAACGTAAAACGAACTCTTATATTTATACACAGATCAACCAAGACTTGATCTCTGACAAAATATGAAACTTTCTCTTTTTGACGGTATCTTCTCAAGGGAATCTTAAAAGGCTAATTATTTTTTCTAGTTCTCGGAATATGGAATAGTTCAACGGAAACGGTAAACAAGAGAAGAGATGAAAATTCATCAACTTTTGCCAGAGGGTTCGAAGGAACACAATCAAACCCAGCCAATGTTTTAAAGGTAATAATATCTCAGTTCATATGCTTGTAGTTGTGAAATACCGAATGTACCAGTGTTTAGTACAAATTTCAACTTATCAGCGAAAAGGAAAACCCTTTTTCTGTCTCGTGAATAGTTTGAAAATTTGTTTTCTACGCTCATGAACGCTAAATGTTCACCGTATCGTTTTTTTCGAAATCAAAACTCTCAGTGGAAGTTCATAAATTTTTATTTATTATTTATTGATTCAGAACAACTAACATAATTATTTTTATCTTCGTTCGATCCAAAGAAACGAAAATGATTATAGGTACGTAAATGAGGTATGAAATATTCAATATGCTACATTCCCAGACTAAGTAATTCGAAATACAAACGGTGATTAATATTTTTTATGCACACGAACGTTCACGACTCGAATCATGTAACGATAGAGGACACAAAGTGTGAAACAGATATGACTAAAGACTTCGACAAATTCTGAATGGATGTAATCTCATTCATATAACAATACATGAAAATGTTAAATGTATATAAATAACATTTTTTGTAATAATTGGCTTTTTAACCTTAATTTGATGCTCATGAGAAATTTAAGGCATTGCAAAGATTGAAGGCATAATTTGAGCCCAATTTTATGCTCGTAAATCTCAGGATCACGTTTTATACTCAAGTATATTCGGTATTTACGTATGAAAATAGACGGTGAATATCCATAAAAATTCTGATAAAAGAGACAAAATATAATAACTATCCATAACAATTTCCATTAAGCATCTTTTAACCATTAACAAAAGCCAGCCGAAAGAGAACCGAAACATTTTGGCTAGCTTTAACAGAAACTCCTATTCGGCAACATTGAAGGCAAGCCAAAAAAAATCAGCCAATTTAATGCTTCACGAATGAAGTTTTCCTTGAGCGAGGAATATCAAAGGATGAATTTGGAAAAAAATGTATGCGTTACTAACAATACATCAAAGAAAATTATCACGGAGCGGCGCATTTCACAACTTTTCCTTTAAAGTCGCATTTTTCGTCGCCGCTTGCGACCTCCAGAGACGGACATGGTTTACATTCGCATTCATTTTTCCGCATGGATTGCGGCGCTGGGGATAGCGAATGGGCGACTCGAGATAACAAATGAGCAAAGAGGGCTTCATCGGAATAGGTGTCAAGGGTTAGGTAAAGGATACGGTGTGAATAGCCTCCGGGCGGCGGCGGAGTTAAGAAATCCAACTCACCTGCAACGGCGCCCTCATGCAGAGCTCTTCCGCGTAATGACACAGCACAGGCCACGGGGCGTGGAGTTTGATGAAGTGAAGGACTTTGCCTCGTCCGCTCTCCACCACCTCCTGAAGTGGAAACGTGGCGAGGATTCGTAAATATACGAAAGACAACAAGCTTCGCGCACTCCGCAAAACTAATTACAAAGTAGATTTCGCTTCGAAAAAGATGAAACTTTAGAATGGAAGTTTTTGTTGAACGCTGTCAATAAAAACGTACCGTGTAGTTTCAACAAGTAATGGAACAAAAAATGCATTACAGAGAAAGAGATTAACTGAGAAGGAATATGTGATGTTACTTACAGTTGCCAAATATCGTAGTAAAACAATGCTGTACTTCCAAAATGATTTTTTATACCATGTGAATAAGCCATTTATATAATTTTAGCAGAATTAGCTGGTTGATTAATTTCATTTTGGTTTACATTTAAGTTTTTCGGGGAAAACATCAGGGCAGTGTAATGAATATCTGGAAATGTACACGATTAATATCAAAAAAAAACTTCAAAATTTTCCAAGAGAGTTGCAACGAATTGAGTCCCAAGGTACCAGAAAACGTACTATAAAATGAAACTTCGTGAAAAAAAGTTTAAAGTTTCCAAAACGTAAAATAACGCTATGCTGAGGAATAAATTGTATTTGTAAATAAAAATCGTGTCATAATCTCTTTCAGTTACCCATGTTTGCCAAGTAGTTTACCAATATTTATTATTTCCTTTCTATAATTTAGAACGAGGAAAATATGATGAGCATTTTTTAATTGAGGCGTAATTCTTTACCCAATTAAATAAGCTTATGCACAAGATAAGTTTTTGAGATTTAACTAAAGCGTACACGCGGTAAATAATTAATAATTTAAAAGGAAATATTGTTATATTTGATTATAAACATTTACTTTTATTATTCATAATATTGAAATTTAATCATCATGATTGATAAAAACATTTCGTAAACATTTCATTGTTGGTATAACTCCTTTTGGATAAAATTTTCGTGTATATTTTTCATGAAATTAATTTTTTTAACTACGTGATTCTTTCATAATCCTTAGAGCTATGAGATGTTGAAATGCCTCTACTAATTCCGATTTAGAACACAAGCAGATTTTATAAAATTCATCTCAGAACAATTTGTTTTCTATTTGATTCTGATATTGAAATCTTATTAAAGCCGACATTCCCTCACTATTTGCTACATCGATTTCCGTCCTAAAGCAAGATAAAATGACGAATATCCTACAGTATATATCCTTACTACCAAATGCAAATATGAGAGAGGTCATTAATCCTCTGGCACATGTAAGTAATGATCCACCAATAGAAACGCTAAGCAAACATTGAAAGGCGTTCTGATAACTTTCCCTCCGAAACAGGTGCCTAAATTTCTTCCCAGGCGTTTGCAATGCGGTTCTTTTCCCCTGCATGGACGAAAACCGGGCCAAAAACTAAGTTGGCAATCGCCGGAAACATTTGGAAATCTTACGAGTTAAAGGGGAAAGTGTCTGAAAGTGAGGATTGCCAAAGAAAGCCTCTATTCTTACAAACAAAATAAATTTATGAATATATATACAACAGGAGTGTATAATATGCCATATATGCGTCTCCGAAACGTAGGTTAGCCCCCAAAATGTAAGGGTCTCAACTGTTACAAACAGAAGGCCCCCATATTACTCTAATACCCTCCTTGCGTTAATTTTCCAATTCCAACCCCTATATTTTTTGTTTTCTATTCCACCAATATGTTTTATCTTTGATTGTCTATTTCAGTCTTACTGAAGAACATTTTGAGCATAAATTTCGTATCGTGTGTAACGGAGTCCATTTTCCACAATTTGCCTCAAATGTTATAACATTTTCAATTTCTGCGGGGATTTCAGATTTTCCACAACACCACTAGCCGTTACAATTTCGTTTAACTGAGGGTTATCAATGATAGCACTTCATCTTCAATAATTAAGGTAAATTAACCGATTGCAACTAATAACTGAATCGGACGCATGAAGTTCAAGAGCACTTCGGGAAGGTTGTTTCTAATTGCTATTTAGAACACTTCAAGGATAATGTCCTAAAATTGAAAAATGCCTCCTCGGAAATACTCGATGATCCCATTCTCCCTCAGATGTGAACAAGGACAATGCTTCTCTTCATCCTCGAGATATGGAAGGGTCCTGACTAAGGACGCAAAAATAATACGTACCCTGACGTTAAGACGAATTAAAGGAAATCGATGTGAAGGGGGAACGCTTTTTCCGAAAGAGGAAGCCAACATTTGCGCCCATAATCTGCCGCTCTCTCGATTTTTTTCAGCTACAGATGACAATATATTCCGAAAATTACTTTACGTAGTACATTCGGGTGCCTTTTAATTCTTTCTACGCGGAATCGCAGTCATACATGCACAGTTTACCCTTATGGCAACGATATAACCAATATATATAACACGTTGATAAGTCTAATCACTGCCTACATATTCGAAGAGAAGTGATAGACTTCACGAATGTAAACTAATTATTTTCGTGAAGAAATATTTCCTACACCATAGAGTAATCATACGATGTTTTAATTTAAGTTTTACTAAAATCTTATGACTCTCATTTCTCTGAGTAATTATAGTCTATTTTCCAGAACTTTCATGTTATTTAAATGCATGTGGTTTACTTGAAACAATACTTAGTGGTTATATATTAGTTGTGAAATTATTATTTCCAGTTTTAAATGGAATGTACACAACGCAAAATATAAGAAAATGCTATTTTACTGTAACATAGATCATAAGATATTATCTTTCGCAATCAAAGACTTAATCTGAAGGAAAACAAATTTATAAGTAAAGGGAAATCCTACAAAATTGTTGAAAATAATCGTAAAAAATTCAAATTTACATTTAAACCCCGCAAGCCGCCAATGGCAGGGGGTGTAACAACATCGATAATCCTATCACGCGCTAACTACAATTATCTTCTCTAATATTACGAGGGAAAAACAACCAGAAGTAACTATCCGTTCCGGCAATCACTTCCCTGAATTGCTTCTTAGGTTTTCCTCGGTGCTTGCGCACATTGCTAACTGCAATAACAATATCAGCTATCTCATCGACGACATCTGTAGTGATAAACTTTTCGAAAAACTTAGGTCGGTAATCAAGTCTTCTATCCCTAAGCGAAGGGTCACCCAGGGGATTCTATCATAATTGACCTAACGCAACCGTCTATGTTTCACTGAAAATGAGCGCATTGATTTGGGCAAAGAACTCGAATTTAGTTGTTTCCTAGTTATCTTTCAAATACTACGAGTTTTAAATCGGTCGAAGGATGAAAATAGTATTTTTAAGAAGGGGCGGTGTTACAATTCAGCGCGTTAGGCACTATCTGTGGGCGTCATCGTAAAATTAGCCCGAAAAAAATACACTTAGCCTTTCCTTCATGCTGAAGAATGAACTGACGGGGCCTCAAAATGATCCTCAGAACTATTTGTCTCAATATGCGCTTGTGTTGATACGGAGGGGAACCTTTTTACAGCGGAAGGCCGCGTTTGCAATTCGGTCGCATGAGAAAGGCCGCAAGTCCAGGCCGCTCTTGACCAGAGCATTGGTTGCACTGAAATAGTTTAACATCGAAAATTTTCATAAAAAATATACACGAAACATTGGTGAGTGAACTAAATGAGAGTGTTTTCCATTTGCACTTGGCGTCATTAGCAAAATTATATCCTCATTAACAATATAAATACATCATTTTAAATATAATGCATCATTTTAAATGTAATTTCTCTACGGTAAAACGGTAGGATAATATTCAATAAACTTCAGGGTTAATATAGTATAGTATAGGAAAATTACGAAACACAATTATTTAAATACGGCAGCTATTTTAAGTAATTGAATATAAGATCGCGTTGAAAGCCAAAAAAGGCCGCAGGTTCCCCACCTCTGAGTTAACATTTGCCCTAACACTATCGCTCCTGTAAAGGCGGCCTCCGACAATGCATGACTCCTGAATTGCTGCAACTGTGCTTTGCGTTAAAGCGCTGTTTCTGCCTACACACTAGGCACGGAAGATTCAAAACAGAGTGGGATGAGTTTTCGTTTAGGCTTGTTCAAATTTCCGGAGGCTAAAGAATAAACTCTCTAATACGGAATAATTCAGCGTAACAGAAATATCGAAACTGCAACCAAAATCACGCCTCAGTTCATCTATGAATATAAATTGAAATTCCTATAATCTAAATTGCAACACAAGTATACAAATACAATTCCTACATTTGAAAAAAAATCAAATATAATTCTTTGGATTGCCTCCCGGAGAGAAACGACCATATCTCTCTTATTTTTACGAATCGATCGAATTTAATCGCAAAGGTATCCATGCGAGAAAGATGTTCGCAATAAAAGTGTTAGTTTAGATTACAATTTTACCCCCTATTCTGCTAAAGAAAAAGCTTCTTTCACTTATATCGGGACTAAATTATCCACTGATTGATAGATTTATCTTTTCTCTCCATTTCTAAGGCTTCCAGAGTATATTATATATTCCGATGAGATTGTGTTAATCCCTTAAAGGATAACGTAGCGTTTAAAAAGTAACACACCACGATATCTTACAGCATGTGTCCTAAGAATGATTTACTAGGTTTCATACGAGGTAGTTTTTTTCCCAAATGCCAGATAATAAACTTATGAATTAAGATCGATAAGCAAGATCGGTGTTAATAATCGAAGCACCGAAACATTAATTAAGTGTAGGCGAATTATCTATTAAATACCTTTTGCAATAAGAACGAAAGTAATGCGAAGAGTTAGCTTCCTCCAGAACCCTCATGGCTTCCAGCATTAAATTCGAGAGGCCTAAATTATTTCCCCTTTTCTCACATTCCAAGCATCAAATTATTTCTGACAAGGAAAGAGAGAAATTTCGGCCCAACGAGTCTCGACTGGCCTCAGATCGCTAAGCAACGATTTTCTGCGCCGTATCTCGATGAAATCGCCGGTCCTTTTCCATTTCCTTCATGAGCAAAAATAATTTATATTGTAAAAGAAATGGATTGGCTTCAATTCACCCCTGATTTTTCTGAACCAAAAAGACGTTCTATAAAAGACTATTTGAATGTTTTTTTATCAGCATCTCATCATTTTCCCTTGTTGAAATTAAAATATTTCTAATGAATGGATAGTGAATTGATATGTTTAATGGCTCCTTTATTCTTTGCTCTTCTGATGCAAAGTCCACCCTTTTGAATGAGTAGGATAAATTAAACCATCAGATAAAATGGTTCTAACCAGCATTTATTCTAAGTTGTTAATCATGATGAGAGCGTTATATTATCACTAAAGTTTCCCTTACGTTTCTACAGCCTTCAAAATTCCCCGTTATAAATGGAATCCATTATTTTTAATATAAATTGCTCTACAGTAAAACGAAAGAATAATATTCAATAAACTTCAGGGTTAATATAGTATAGTTTAGGAAAATTGTGTGAAACTCTCCGATACACATTTCATGTGTATCTGCATATACGAATACCATGCAAGCCTCTTTTTGGCGTGCGCTGTCGCGTTTCATGGCATTTATTTTCACAGAGAAGTATTTCCGAATAGGGATTCTCCTCCACTGTCTATAATTACATTTTTCAAACTAAATTGCTATGAAAAGAAAGAGAAACTTTCTATGTTTTCCTGGGTTGATTTTTCAGAGAAATGGGAAACTTTTCGGAAGAATTTAATAGTGAAAATTTTTTTTATATACAAAATTTGAAAAGTCCTCAGTCTAAGGAGGATTTGACTAAATTTCGAAAAGCCGAAAGGTAATTTTAAGAAGTGCTGATATCTAGTTACAACTTACAAGAGGTTCCTTTAGCCCTTTCTATGCCCAACTTCCCGGCTCTGAATGTGACTTGAATAAAGGGTATATCCGGTCTGGATAAGGGTTAAGCCTCATCATATGTAATCAGACGAAAGGTATGACGTTACATCGAGCGTAGAGCTGAGAGGTGTCTGTATTTCAAGCAGCTCTATGACTCACTACGCTGAAGACACAAAGGAGAGGTTTATAAGACAAAAAGGAATTTGCGCGCCTGTGATATGAGCATCGTTATAGCGTTATAATCTACTTTGAGCGCACGACTAATACCTGAGAATGCATCCATACATATCTGTACTTAAGTGTACATTGCTTTCGATTCTTCTTCCATGTTTTCAAACGTTGTCTCCTTCGAGTTGAACGTAACGATTCTTCCAAATACATAAACTCGAGCTTCTGCTATCTCGATTATTTTAAACCAGCACTCCTTAATAGAAGAATTTACTCTACAAAGCTCAAAGTGATTTAGTTAATGAATCTTAAGTGTTCGTTCATATTTACACTACCTTATAAACTGCGTTAAATTATTTTTGCCAAAAGAGAAGAGTATGAAATGAATTTTTAAGTTTTTAATGAGATGTTTCATGCAAATTATCTATTACTGAAAAATCTTTAAATACTTATTGAAATAATATTATCTGAGGAATGCTTCCTAAAAATATTTTATATTAGGAATCCTTAAGAATTTAATTTTACGATCCTTCGGCAAAGAGGACAAGAGTTTTCTGGAAATATTCTTGGTGGCATTCCAAAATACCTCTTTCAAGAGCAATGCGTAAGAAAAGATTTATAACCCAAACATTTCTCAGAAACTATTTTCAATGCTAGCAGAAAATTTCAAAATGCTAACAGTGAAATATAGAAACAAAAACTTAAGTTCGTAGATACAGAAATGTTCTTAGAAATGTACATTGTCTTTTAAGATAATAAACTTCTTAAAATACATATGTATTCTTAAATTGACACTCGGAAATGTTTAGGCATGTATCGTAAGAATCTTCGAATATATTCAAACGATGTATACCACTTTTTACTACACATATACTTTACATATAATTAATGTTGATAATCATCAATTGGCGATTTGAGAACATAAATCTATCCATAAAAAGTGAACCATTATACTGCATCTGAGAGTAATGGTAAGAAAGCGATAAAACTAACGCTTTTCAATAAGTTACTACTAATTTCCCACTATATGATACTTAAGTGTATTATTTATCACAGCTTAACAATTTTAGATGATCTTTTTTTGCTCTCCTCCTGTATCAAAACAACACAAGTGATACTTATCTAAATTATACCGTTTATTTTCTACCTACACTTCTCCCTCTGTATTTCAGGTATAAGACCTCCCCCATAGTTGAAGACCAATCACACTTCATGCAACGCCATCATAGGACAGTGCCAAATTTTCATTCAAAATCAAACTTATGTTATGCCTGATTTTATTATTTTATCTCTATTTTTGTCTTCGCTGTTCTTTTTCACTCCCTTTCTTGTGTGAATTCTTTCACCCTAGGAGTTTTCCCCCAGATCCCCATTCTTTTTTTTTCTTTTTTGTGTGTTTTTTAAATAATTTTTCATTCCTGTAATTCGATAAATATGCCATGTATGACTTATGAGGTTAGGTGTGAGAGAGATCCACATGGGTCTGACTTCGCCGAAAAAGAGTTTTATAATAATAAAGATTTCAAACCACAAAAAGGTAGACTGAATTCGGCGTACGAAGTCTTTATAGGAGCCAATGCGTCCCTATGGAGATAAATGTTTGGATTCCCCAAATCAGAGTGGGCTTCGGACTTCCAGCCGTCCTGAAACGGGAGATTTCTTGCCGTTCCCTACCACAACGACGCTCCACAATTTCCAATACTTACATATTTCTGGACCACAGACATTTGAACGATCATTTTGTACTTGTCGTTCATTGATTTTGGTTTTAGAGATAAATTTTGTCGAATTTAATAATCAGTTTAATATTATGTTTGACAACCCTCAGAAAATATCTAACTTGGTTGAGTGAATTCGTAGGTAAGTAAGAAAAATCTTCCCCCAAATGTCTTCGAAACATCGCTTTTTATTTTGCTGATATAATGCGTTTATCAGCAATTTTTGCATTACATGAAGTTCCTAATTTTTCGAAAGTTATCCCTATAAGTGGCTGATTTTGCTGTCAGATTTAAACTGGTGAGAATTTGTGACGTTTTCTAAGGCGCGGTTAACTTCGTGTATAGCTTTTTATTGGACAAACTAGTTATGGTAAGGGTTGTTCACTGTGTACATGAACCCCAGGTTAAGAGTTTCTTTAAGAATTGACATGTGATTATTAACGGAAGGATTTATGAATTTATAAAAATTATGTGTAATAAGGAGTTTTCTGGTAAACTTTTAAAATTAATTTCGATTAAAAATTTCATGAATAAATCGACCGCAGCGAATAATAATCGCCGATTCTAAGAAAGCATCGTTTTTTTATTAATCAATCTAGTTACTTCTTTTTAATATTTAAGCTATAATAATTAGTGTAATAACAATGTGATTAACTTCATAAATTGTATTGTTGCAATGAATTTTAATGAGTACCGTAAAATTAACTCTTAAAAAGGAGGAGTCTTTTAACAAATGGGTATATTTAAAGTATGCATGTGGAAAGGGAGCCTGCATGACTCACAGCTCGCACTGCCGACAGTCCCGACTCCTCTGGCCGGCCCTGTCTAGTTATTGCCCTGAAACTGCCTCACTTGCTTACCATCCAAAGCCGAACGTGCTCCTAATTCACATCCCTTCCCAGCAAGTTATTCATCGCTGTATAGAAAGTTACAGATACAAACTAAATTAGAGGTAACTACGATTATGAAGTGTGATATAGGGAAGGATATTTACCTCTTCCATTTCGACTCCAGCCCTGAGGATGTGAGTGAGGAACCTCTGCCTCCACAACACTTGTTTCTCCGACCTCCTCACCTTTTCCCCCGAAGGCTGCGTCTCAGGCCCCGCTCCATGGATCCACGACCCCCATATCCCACCCCCATCCGCCGAATACAAGTATGAGAACGCCCCTCCGCCTTCATTTATTGGAGGACCGACGTTGTAAGCACTCGCCGTGACGTTCCCCAGACCCCCGCTGTTGTTTCCCCGCGAAGATTCCTCGTACACTAGCACGAAGTCTATCTTCCTCCTGCCGTCCCTGAAGTATGTGGTGTCTTCTTCCTTTCCGGGCCTCCGGGAGGTGGAAGAGGTGGGACAACCCCCATTTGTGCCCCCGGAGGTTCCGTAAGAGCGGTTTCTCACACCCTCGCCCCCGGAAATTCCTTCGCCGCCTTCGTCTCCCACGTCTTCCTCCTCTGTTTCCGGAGAACCTCGGTAGGCAGCGCCAACATCGGAGGAATCGCAGTCATCCTGCAGATGGGAATCATTAATGGAATTTCGTTAGGCAACGTATTTAAGAAGTCTTTGAGCGCTCTAAAATAACAAGGATAATTGGGCTATTCATTGGTTGAATATTGATGCGCGAAACTTCGTCACAAAATATGGTAACGTTAAACTTAGCAAATCAGGGACCAAAGACGAGAGGGCAAGTATCACTAATTCAGCAGCAAATGGAAAGTAGCAAGTGGCAATGTTTCGAGTTTTAAAGACGTAAAATCTACTTAGATAAGATTTCTAACAACGCATTGAATGATTATTTAACTTATTTTGGTTGGGAAAAACTGGGTCAGGATGGTTTATCGTAGAGAAAGTATTCTTGCTGATTTTCTCCTTGTATTTCTGTAGAATAATATCAAAAGAACGTGGAAACGAAATGAGCATCCAAAATTAATTTGATAAAACTGGCAAATCATTCAAGGCGACTCCTTTAATACTAAGGTACGGTAATATCCTCTCGATATATTGCAGTAACACTAAATACTTCTAATTAACTGGGTATATTTTCACATAAAGTCCTTAAGGTTTAGATAAGTGTGGTACGACCTGTGCTACTCCCGTAGGCCAATTTACGATATACTTATTATAGCTGTTCATTGTGCGATGCTTAATGCAGAATTATTACGTGGCAAGCATTTCATCCCCTAGTTTAGTGTACTCGTATAAGAGCTTTGTTCGCACTTTCTTCATATTGGTAAGATTAAAAGGTTAGCTATACGACTATAGTACGATCTCTACGCTAATCACGCCCAGAATGTGATCCGAATACTGATTTCGAAGTTTTTTTATCGCCGTCGTGGAAAAGACATGGCGCTGTCCGAAATATTGAAGAAAAGGTATTTAAGATTCATTTGCACCACCAGTGCTTCAATGTAAACCGTACTAAGAATTTAAACCTTCTCCATCATAAAACTAGCAACAACTTTGTTGAAAGTAAAACTTTGAGTTCCTAACCAAATATTACTGAGATGAATAAACGCATGATGATTGCCACCATAAGTATTTCCTTTCATAATTAATTGAGCTGGCCACCTTCGGAGAAGTTCTTGAATAATTGAGTGAGTAACTTTCTTATACCCTATCCATCACCGAATGGGAAAAAAATAGGTCACTGATGCATGTTCTCCCCCACAAGGTGTCAATTCAATTCACATCACCTTAAAAGCTACTCTGAGGAAATGAAAGTCGCATTCGAAGCGAGGGGGAATGGATCTTTCAGGAAGATATTAAGATGGGAGTTGTAGAGCAGAAACTTTATGGGGAATTAAACAGGTAGGGCCAACTATCTGCAGTGTATTTCCATGTTCCAGCGCAGAATCTTTCTCCTCTATGACCTTCCACGATTAAAAACAGAATTATCACATATTTCAGAAAAAAATCCTATTTTTATTTGTTATATTTCTTCATCTATCTCTTCTCTCCTCCTTCCCTCCGTATTTTCAGGTATAAGACCTCCCCCATAGTTGAAGACCAATCACACTTCATGCAACGCCATCATAGGACAGTGCCAAATGTTCATTAAAAATCAAACTTATGTTATGACTGATTTTATTATTTTATCTCTATCTTTGTCTTCGCTGTTCTGTTTCACTCCCTTTCTTGTGCGAATGGTTTCCAACACCGTTAGTTTTTCTCTGAAATCTTTCACCCAAGGAGTTTTCCCCCAGATCCCCATTCTTTTTTTTTCTTTTTTGTGTGTTTTTTAAATAATTTTTCATTCCTGTAATTCGATAAATATGCCATGTATGACTTATGAGGTTAGGTGTGAGAGAGATCCACATGGGTCTGACTTCGCCGAAAAAGAGTTTTATAATAATAAAGATTTCAAACCACAAAAAGGTAGACTGAATTCGGCGTACGAAGTCTTTATAGGAGCCAATGCGTCCCTATGGAGATAAATGTTTGGATTCCCCAAATCAGAGTGGGCTTCGGACTTCCAGCCGTCCTGAAACGGGAGATTTCTTGCCGTTCCCTACCACAACGACGCTCCACAATTTCCAATACTTACATATTTCTGGACCACAGACATTTGAACGATCATTTTGTACTTGTCGTACATTGATTTTGGTTTTAGAGATAAATTTTGTCGAATTTAATAATCAGTTTAATATTATGTTTGACAACCCTCAGAAAATATCTAACTTGGTTGAGTGAATTCGTAGGTAAGTAAGAAAAATCTTCCCCCAAATGTCTTCGAAACATCGCTTTTTATTTTGCTGATATAATGCGTTTATCAGCAATTTTTGCATTACATGAAGTTCCTAATTTTTCGAAAGTTATCCCTATAAGTGGCTGATTTTGCTGTCAGATTTAAACTGGTGAGAATTTGTGACGTTTTCTAAGGCGCGGTTAACTTCGTGTATAGCTTTTTATTGGACAAACTAGTTATGGTAAGGGTTGTTCACTGTGTACATGAACCCCAGGTTAAGAGTTTCTTTAAGAATTGACATGTGATTATTAACGGAAGGATTTATGAATTTATAAAAATTATGTGTAATAAGGAGTTTTCTCGTAAACTTTTAAAATTAATTTCGATTAAAAATTTCATGAATAAATCGACCGCAGCGAATAATAATCGCCGATTCTAAGAAAGCATCGTTTTTTTATTAATCAATCTAGTTACTTCTTTTTAATATTTAAGCTATAATAATTAGTGTAATAACAATGTGATTAACTTCATAAATTGTATTGTTGCAATGAATTTTAATGAGTACCGTAAAATTAACTCTTAAAAAGGAGGAGTCTTTTAACAAATGGGTATATTTAAAGTATGCATGTGGAAAGGGAGCCTGCATGACTCACAGCTCGCACTGCCGACAGTCCCGACTCCTCTGGCCGGCCCTGTCTAGTTATTGCCCTGAAACTGCCTCACTTGCTTACCATCCAAAGCCGAACGTGCTCCTAATTCACATCCCTTCCCAGCAAGTTATTCATCGCTGTATAGAAAGTTACAGATACAAACTAAATTAGAGGTAACTACGATTATGAAGTGTGATATAGGGAAGGATATTTACCTCTTCCATTTCGACTCCAGCCCTGAGGATGTGAGTGAGGAACCTCTGCCTCCACAACACTTGTTTCTCCGACCTCCTCACCTTTTCCCCCGAAGGCTGCGTCTCAGGCCCCGCTCCANTAGGCCGCTCCGATACAGCGAGGAAAATAAGAGAAATAGATGCGAAAACGAACCGATTCAAGAATTCGTTTTTTCCGCGAACGATACGCGAAAGTAATCGACTAGGTAAATAGAGTCTTGGTGCATGCACCCCCTGCCACACGCCGAAAGGTGGCTAGCAGGGTATACACATAGACATAGACAAAATCTATTTTCTGAAATTTCCCACATACCTAGTGTCACATATTCAGTGCTTCATTGGTGTCGAAGCAATCACTAATGAAGCTTTAAAGCAGGCGAGCGAGTGAGCATTTTGTGGGAAGAGAGCATATTTGACAAAGGACTGGAGTACCAAACTGAAGCGTTAGATGTTGACATTATATATGATGTCAATGATGGGCTTTAGGTACTGTTGTTGGCGAACATCTTTAATATACTAATATAACTCACATTTATTTATTTTGCAGCTAAACTGCGCTAAGAATGACAAAGAGAGCAATTCCTTAAACGCAATGACACCGCCCTCATATTTCACAAAACAACGAACGCAGGTATAGGAGAGAGCACTACACGGCATTACACTGTCAGGTGAAGATTGCAGATATTCATTCATATTTTTGTGCCAGTCCTTGGGATTCTATCTTAAGTAGCAACTTTAAATTTAAAAAAAATAATATCTGTACATTATCTTTGTAGAGTGATATTTGTACACTTGTCATTCTGAGTTGAATGACATATGCCAGGTTGTATAAACCTCGACTTTACTCCGATTGGTAACCTTCGAGGACTTCTTGGATTGTATATTTATCATGGTTTTTTAAATATTAATTGTTCAATTATATCAATTTTTACAGTACTTTTATTTAAAGATTTTTATGGTGGTGCAAAATTTAAGAGAGATTACCAAAAGAATTTTCTTCTTTCCTCTTAACTTATCAAGACTCCGGGAGGGAAATTGTTGGAAATATTAAGGAAATGCATATAGTAATAAGCTTTTGGAAAGCACAGAAATACTGAAAGCGTTACCTTATCAGGAAATGCTACATCGCCTGCTGCCTCCAGGTGACACCGCTTGCAATAACTATTCTTCACAAAGGGCAACGATCGAGAATAATTGAAATTAAATTTCCGACTTGCGCGATCGCAGTTTCAAAAGATATCACTTCGGATCGCAATCCCGTAATATTTAAGAGACTCGTCATTTCAAACATCATTCTTTTTAACACTTTTCAATCACCATTAATTGATCTCAAGCTGTTTAATTTCCAACCCCTGGAAGAGGCCATAACCTTGGCGATAGTAAAGCAGGAAGGTAATATCCTCAAAATGAGGATCAGTTTACATTCTAACTTCTTAATTTCGAACCTCGTAACGTATTCATTCCCCATTGATGGGTACATTTAAAGTGCTTCTTCTTCATCTCGGTTTGATGACTGCTAGACGAGATGTTCTGTTACTACTGCTTTCCTATCAACCAAATCGTAAAAGCGTCTGGGTCGTAACATTCAGCTGATTGGAAAAATCTTTTCACTTTTCTTTTTCGTAAAATGCAATTAGATACGACATTATTTCAAGAATAACTAGGCACTTTTTGATTGCTTTCTTAAAAGTTATAATGTATCATTTATTCAATCCAACTGCTTTTTTAATATTTTGGAAAAACTTCTGATGAGTCCCTCGCGAAAGGAATATTCTTGATTTTCAAGTCGTAAAAACTCCCACGCAGATATTTGAAAGGGTGAAATTAAGGGAGCCGTTCGAAAGGGGTTTTTATTATGAATTTTTTTTTAATTTATATATTTCAAAGATATCTCAGACATAAATAATTTTTTCAACTGCGACTTCAATTAGTTCCAAAAATTCATAAGGCAGAGATTTAAATTGGTATTTTCCTGCTAGCTTTCAAGGAATCTAAAGCCATGTTTCTTTAGTAGGTTGAGTTTTTGTAGTTCTAAAAATCACAACACAGTGAAATAAATTAAGCTTCTTTGCTCATCAATCTGCCAGCAGATTATTTACGGATTTCCTAAACATTCTCCACAATGCTTTTGTGTACTCTTATGAATACGTTTACATAAAAATCCTTGGTAGAAGTACTGTGTTACACCTTGTGAAACATGAATTTGAGAAATGTTTCCATAATGGAGCACGCAAAACACTCATAATAGCACGATTTTATTTATTAATGTTAATATTTTATGTTTTCCATTCCTCCAACGAAGTTAACTACAAATAATTACTATACATATATTTTAATTTGTTGATTTATAAGTGAATTTATATAATTGTATTTATATTCACTAGAACTTTAAGATTAATTATTTTAATTTCATTAAGACCTCTAGAGCATTATTCAATACTACTACATTTTTATCTGTGCTACTTATTAAAAAGATGTAAATTGCGGTCACAATGTAAAATTTTCTCCGAGTATACCTTTATATTTGCTATAGTATATAAATAAACGCATCATATCTAACAGAAATCAATCAATTTTATTCGGATTTCAATCGTTAACTATTAGCGATTTTGTCACTAGATCTATATTAATTAGCTACTAGCTAGACTTTCTTTCTATTTCAGCGACATATTTCAATCCATCCAACAAGTGCTGTTTCGTACATATTCTACGTTCTCGAAGTATAACATTTTCAATCAAAATAGCTTTATGTTTACTTGATATAAGACTTAAATTTCATATTATCGGTTTAAATCATTGAATATCTGAACTGATGTAATACTTGTAAAAGCAATTTCAAGCCAGCAATATTTTTTTGCTATTTTCTTGTGACATTTTATGAATTTAGCGACTTTTTAAGGTAAATTTAGCGGCATTACTAAAAATAAATTGTCATCTCTGAGTTAAATGAACGCACACTTATATTTAGCCTAAATTTTTAATTTCATTGGAATTTGTTCCAATTTATTTTTATTGATTATTCATATTCTCCTCCGCAACGGACGAAAAACATACACTATATGTAGTAGAAATTAACTATTGCTATCCCCCTTTTATTTTAATGTATAACATAATGGTTAATTGTTTTTGATGAAATACTTCTTCCGAAAATAAAGAAGCATCACTCCGCCCTTGACTACTATGTAAATTTAAATTCCGTTTTCCGTTCATTCATCGATTTAAATTCTTCCCGAGTTTTTGCGACACAAAGCATCGTTCGGTATTCACGATGGACATAAACTTTTTTCCGCCAGCATCTCTCGCCTCTCCGCTCAATAAACATTTCATTTCCTCGCAGTGAAGAGGGAATTAGCGTCAGGCAAAGCGGAAGGAAGTGCCGCGGGAAAGCGCGCGAGTGATGATGCAGCGAATGCAAGTACGTCGCATTTCTTTTCCAGGAATGTCCGTGGAACGGCCGCCGACCGACCGGGCCGGAAGGGATCGCGGAAAAATAAACGGTGACAAATACGGCGAGAGAGGTCATGTGTTAAGGGCCCTCGTCCGTGTGTCGATGTGCTCCCTAAAGGCCGTGTGAGGCTCGAGAAAATTATTTTCGTAAATGTGCTAACGTGGGATTGGGATGAGACGGAAATATCTTCTTCTGAAAGTGTGTGGCTCCTGCAATGCGGGTATAAATATACGGAATCTGATGTATTCGTGCCGTTACTTCAAGAACGACGGTTACGTGAAAACCGACTCTCTTCGTAAGCACAAGCAGTTCTGTGTTTTGAGAAGTGACACGCGATGTAGAACAGAGTACTTGCGATTCTGACATTACTGCTTATTTAAGCAAGGAACGTAGCAAAAATATTTCACTAGCGGTAATTTTAATAGCTATATTTAAGTATCCTGTCGGTACTGTCATCAGCCCGAGGGCAGATTCGATCCTCATTCATTAGCAACACAATCATCAATTTCTCCATCATTAGCAATACAAAGCTTTGGGGAGGGGATCAGGTAAGTTAGACAAGATGAGGAGTGAAGTGGTTTGAGCTTGTTTTCCTCACTAGGCCAGAATTATTGTATACTGTTGTTATTATATGTGAATGTGTAAAAATGAGAAAGTTCTCTAAAGTAGAGAACAATGACTCTATGAGAAACACTTTTCAATGCATTCGATGAGAAAAGGAAAAACTTTATGCCATCAGCATCCCTCATACCTTATTAGCTTCCATCTTATAACGTTCATTAACAAGCCTGATACAAAAGTAAATAAAAAAATTTATCTTTCCCTATCTTGTATCAAAAAGCAAGTGAAACACGGTTCATTCGTCAGGATCTGATAGTTGGTTCAACTAAAATAGTACGCCTGTGAAATATACCGCTATTGCTATGAAAGTGTGATTATTAAATATGTAGCTATAGCTACGGAACTGTATGATTAGAAACCTTTCTATTCATCCTACCATATTTTATTCATAAGTCTTCGAGTTGCTGTATTATTTGCATCTTATATCTTTTACCGCGCCTTGAAAACTCGGCTGTGAGAAAAGATCTTCTACTCATCTTATTTGTAAAAATTTTCCATTTATAAGAATCTCTCACGAAGGCATGAGTATATTTTTATCAATACTATTCTTATCTCGAACATGTAAATGTAAATGAGCCATCAGCGGAATTTCCCTCCAAATATGGTACTGAAAGGCGAAAGAAGAAGAAACTGAGATAATATAATATCTCACAATCATCCCAAAAAGAGCAAAGTTTTCCCTTCGGTTTGAGGAAAATACAACACAGAGAACTTTTCGAAATGAAATTTTGTTCGTTGTTTTCCCTTTAAGATGTAAACAGTATACTCGAAATTTTCAGCAAAATGTTACCAATAATTTTCGTTGGAAAGTTTCCCAACGGAGTTAGAAAAAGATAAAATGAAATTCCTCGTTGAAATTTATTAGGAATATCCACGTAGCCCGTTTATTCACTCAACACACATGGAGCGTTCCCTCTACAGATTGGCAGTATGCACGACTGGTTTCGGAGCACTAGCTTGGTGTGTGCCGAACACAGCTGTATGTATTCACTGAGTAAAAGAATTTTGAACTTACGCTGTACACATTGAAGAAATACGGCCAGTGCTTGCTTAAAAATTGTGAACACAGTAAGTTCCAAGAGATTCATAAATAATATTAATCGTCCTAAGTTCCCCTTACTTCTGTACCTGACGATGGTGTAACCCAACACCGAAACCTGGTCGTGAATACATATATTTTAATTTTTTAAGTGCATTTTAGAGTCAGTTAATTGAGTTAAAGTACTGCTCAAGTGATTTCCATATGCAAAGTTTCCTTCAAATCTTATAGCTTGTATGTACTATCAGTAGGTATGCGCAGATTTTTCACGCGCTCCTTCTTTGCGGGTATTTCTCCTACTGTGGATATTTCTTCCCAAGATATTACGTAGGGTTTTTAAATTCACAAGTCCTCTGAAGTTTTTTTTATCATTTATGTATAGATGCAGGGCCGAAGTAAGGGTGAAATATTAAGACACATGTTCCCTAAATACCTGGGGCAGGTACAATTCTGCCTTAAATGAAATAATAATAATAATACGACTTTATTCAGTCGATATTGAGTCTCCTCTTACATAGAATCGTTATAGTAATAAAGAAGGAATCGCATTTATATTTACATATATTCCCTGCCAGTCACCAGTGGCGTTTGAAACCATAAATATGTAAACAATTACAATTTATCTTCAATAATCATGATATTTTAAACTCATTTCGGCTCTGATGGAGTGGCGGTTAACATTCAACCCCACCCAGGTTAGGCCACTGGTTTTAGGATAGTTAAAATGTTTCTTTATATCAGTTTATTTTTTTAGGATTTGAAAATAAACTTAAGGCAACGAAGGACGCGAAATGCTCTCTTGACAAGGAACCTAAATAACCCACTTAGAAAAGTGAATGATATCAAGCGAAGAAAAATGCTCCTTTGCTCATATTTTATTCAGGGAAACGGGGAAAGGCGTCGTAAAAGGCGCTCTCCAAAGAGGCGACGAGTGGAAGAATAAATCAAAGCGATGCCGAAAAGAGAAATCGCTCGGTCCCGAATCCGAGTTTATATTAAGAGGTGCTCACAACGAAAGCCTTTCTGAGAACGGATCTTCTGTGCTGAAGACCTCAGGGGAAAGGAGTGTCAGAGGAAAGGAGTGTCAGGAGGCCGAAGAGGTAAATGGGCAGAGAAAGCAAAGCGACGTACAGCGGAAATGGAAGACAGAGGAGGAGAAATGGAGGCAATGAGATTAATTGAACTAAAATCGGATTTAAAGGAGAAATGAGAGAGAGAGTTTTTTACGGAAGCGTTTCATTTAGAATGAACCCTGACACCTGAAACCGACATTTCGGGTTCAGTTCACAGGAATTAAACGAGGAAAAGAAGTTTCGAGTATTGTATGACGACTCTCAGGCAGGGACGTAGCCAGGATTTATTTATGGGGGGGTTTATAGCCAAGAAGTAAACACTGCATATACTACAATCAATGGGCAGGAATACTTCCGCCCAAAATGATATTAAAATATAAACCGATTTATTTTTAACATGTGTACCCTGCGAATCTCTAGCGGTGTTTGTAGAGCATAATTGCTAGAGGCTATTCTCCAGCATGCTTTCGTTTATTGTTGGCTCTGTTCTGATTGGGGGGGGGGGTTGAACCCCCAAAACCGCCCCCATTGCTGCGCCTCTGCTCTCAGGGCATTTAACCGTATTTATTTATTAATAAAAACATCAACATAGGGCACGAAGCCAATTACAGTTGACGAATAATACCCAATTCAGCGTTTTTCAACCCTTGGTGGAACCTTTTTAATGATAACCTCGTTCTAGGATGTCCTTGTATATAAAATTACCACGCCAGCAATATTTTCATTTTCCAACGTGATACAGGCAATAAACGAAACTTCCACGAGCTAATATCGATTTTTCTTTCATATCTTACCCAGTTTAGATTTATTACACTCCGATATTCATAACTAAGTCCCGATAAACTCCAAACAGTTTCTCGGAGAAGCCGAAAAATGTTTGGTTTATTCGATCTTCGCCTCCGATCTTACCGTTAATCTCAATAATGTTTCTAGAAGATGTATCACATGTCTAATTTCAATTATTTAAGTTTGAATTATTTAATATGGAGTATTCTTTTACGTGAAAAAATTTTTATGCTTATATACTTAAACTGAAAGCGATCGTTAATACTATGCCGTCATTGATTTAGTCTTAGCAAAGAAAATATTTTAGAAGTAAAAATTAAAACTAAAGTCGCTTAAACTAACATCAACACCCATCAAAATAGTAACCAAAGAATCAGTTATCTTAACCAGTTGTCTAACGACTGATAACACCTAAGTATCCAAGATATCCAAAGCCTAAGATCATCACCTAAGTATCCAGTCACGCAAAAAATATAATGTTTGAACACAAGCTATAACTTTGATAATTATGATTTATATGAAAATTTTCTCACGTACTGCGCAATAATTTCTCTATGAAATGAAATTCTGATACCTGTGTCCTCTCCAACATCATCATCAGTCTTATTCCTTCTAATTTATCTTTCAACATGGGCACGCACACTTTGAGAGTAATTAGTATGATTAATTTTTAATTATTCTGGAAGTGAGGGCACTAAATTGGACACATTTTTAGAAGCCTCCCACGTCCCGTTTTAAGACCCAAGATTTTTTTATCTTATCATTATTTGCTTTTAAATTAATAAGGCCTAAAATGCCTCCGCAGAAAAGCGAATTCGTTATTCAGCACGATTTACCTGCCCTTCATTTTTAATAAGAAAAGAATTGTTTTCTCGTACTACCTCATTGGCCGACCTTTCACAATGGAAATACATTCCAGGAAATTTCCTTCCTTGTAGATGTAAATAACAAATGAGACAGGGAAATCTTGTTTTTGCATAACATTCTATCTTCAAAGAAATATTGTAGGCGTCTTTTACTTTCCCTACTTTAACGAATGGAATTAATTACTCTAAGATTCTTCCACGGTGTAGTTTGCACTAATTGTGCCATGTACTATTATAAAATGAGACTTTCATTCTAAACATCCATTAATATGAATCAACCTTGGATCCTAAAAAGAATTAAATTGATAAAAATCATATACCAATAATTGATTGGAATAATGCATTGCTCAATTTTAAAGTATGAAAGAAGTTTCCGTACATGCCTGTAAGACAGAAAAGATTACACAATCAAAACATCCATGACTTCCTAAATATCTTGGTAATTTTTGCAATTCGTCATGTTCCATACTGTTGATCGATACCAATGAATTTGTAACCTTATTAGAAATTATCAAACAGAAATTTGTCAGCACAAATATCACTGTTAATATCGTTTTCAATCATTCCGATTAAATTCAGATCGTAAATGGGAAACAGCCCTATACGCTCGCATTCGCATGGATATATTTGACTTTTGTTTTTTAACAGGATTGCCTTATTCAACGGTATCTATGTATCTTTTTTAATTGCTCAGCCATCGATTTTTGAAATACAACTGACCTCTCTGGCAGGGGGTTGACAGTTTGTTGGAATTAATGAAGGTCACTCCGTCGTAAATATAAACCGTTTTATCGCCCTGAACTGCATCATCTGCAAATGGAAGCCGCGTTTGTTCCACAAATATATAATTGATGAAACGATCATTTTTGCCATCAACTGTTTTCACATGAGATGCGAATATTCGCTGCAGTGAGAATGTATTCGACGGCGATTTTTTTATCTAAATAACTTACATTAACGAAAGAGTTTCCTTAAATCAGGTAATTTAATAAGAAGGAATTTTCGTTGCATATTTTGAAAAAGGTACGCATATACTCGTTCAATCTGGGATCAAACTAGATTAATCATTCTGAAATATTAACGCGATTGGACAACACCATTCGTTTACCATCCGTTTTTTGTTTTGCATTCAAGCCAATGTATTTTTCATGGGTGTCCATGGGCTAAATAGATACCGGCCTCGATTTATGCGGAATTTCATGTCACAGCTTGGAATTCCAAACGATCAATTTAACTGATGCACTTGTTTCTATGAAGGAGAAATGATCCTTGATGTACCAGTTTCCATGGAAAATAAACAGATTTACCCCGCTGAAACTTACGACCTACTAAAGGATTTTTATGGAAAGGAGTAAATGTTTTCGCTTTATTTTGTAACTTTGCATGTCGATTGGATTTGAACGGTTCGACGGTGCATTCATAGTGCAGATGAGAAAGGACCTCAGCACAAATTCCGCGCATTTGTGAGCTTGCACGGCGCGCTCGATGGGAAGAGCTGAAAAATTAGTCCTTCCGAATTCTCGAAATCTCTATTTGGAATTTAACGAGTCAGAATACGCTATTTCTTACGAAAATACTAAATAAAAAATCTTTTTTTCTGGAATGAATCTGATGATAAAAGTATGAAAAATCGAAATATAAAATTGTAACAAATCTATACACGTAAATTCTATGTAGCTTTTTGAAATATTTTCGATTAACAAAATGGAAAATAATTGGAAAAAACTATTTTGCGATATAAAAAGAACTTTAGGAGGGAACGCAAAATCTTCCGGTTGTTAGCAAACGAAACAGTTATCAGAATGCCATTTATATTTATCTTCCAGTGAAGGAAGAGAGTATAACTCAATAAAAAATACATTCTATTTCAAATAATGTCTCAAAAATTCAGTATTTTTCAAAGCAATCTGAAAAACATTTTTGCTTACATCTAAAATTTTAAATTCTAAATTTCAGGACTAACTTTTTTCTCCCGTCGTTATTCTTAAGTGTTGCTGCGGAAATAATGAACTAATTATAAAGGATTTCTATTTACGTAAAACGATTCATTCAGAATCGTGCACCAGACTGTACAATTAAAAAACGTAACATGTGTATACAGTTGCCTCCTGTGCTAGCAGCCAGACTATAAACTTCTGATTATATTGTGACTAGAATTCCTTTTCAATGTACGAGATTCATTAATTGCATAAAAATCAAAAAAGTAAGTGAAAGAACCTTCGTCGAGAAAGTTCATTGCTTTGCTTCCCAACCTTTTGCATGCTACCGCCCCCTTGGATCCATACCACCGCCCATCTATGAAAATGCATATCTGTATGGCCATATCTGAAGAAAGAGAAAAAGGAAATTAAACTTCGATGAAAGAAATATCCACAAAATTACTGTATGACAATCTTCTGATGTTGTATTGATGCCAAGAATCCAGTAAAACTGTATTGAGGAAGAAAGATGTCAGGCAATGGGATAAAATTCTCTTTCGTCTAGCGCCCCCCATAGATTAGACCAGCGACCCCACGGGGGCGGCATCGCCCACTTTGGGTATCACTGGTTTATAGGATAAGCTCCAATAAATTATCTATCAATAAATTTTAAAATAAGATTATAAATATAAATTGGCATTGTTATATATCTTATTATTTGATATGTATGTAATATAATACAAACATTTACATTTTAATCACATGTATTATAAATATAAATTAACGCAATAGCTGATTTTGTCACTTTGAAATCCTTCATGTAACATGGAATTTATGCTGGTGGAGAGAAAGTTCTCTGAACCTCTTTTCCCTTTTTCCAGTCCGCCCCATCCTGCGCTATCGTCGCATTGGCAAATATCATCACCACCAGAAAGCGAAAGAAAGTCTACGCCCGTCGTTATTCCAGCTCTCTTCTCCGTTGGCCAATATTTTATGACGCATGCGAATTGTTAGAGAAGGCCAGATTAGATTCTGCAGCACGCACTTCATTATTTTATGACTCATGAGATTAAAATGAAGTCTACCGGCTTCTGCAGTTGGTCGATCGAAGCTGGTACGTTCACTTTTCTCTGAACCTGAAGGACGTAACACAGGGTATCTGTAAAAACGGATTGGAAAAAGGAAATCGTGAAGAGAATCTAATGCGTACTCGCCTCAGCGCATAAGCATTGAAGATTCTATACTGAGAAGTAATCTAAATCTTAAGGCCGAATGCTATTTATTAAAAGAACTTCTTGTTTCCCTTTAGCTTTCTCTTCTGCATCAAAAATGTACTTAAACACACGTTGAACAGAAGAAAACGAAGACGAAATGTCCATACGAAATGCAATGACGTCAAATGGGAAGGGGGGGGGGTAACTTCTGGTTACTGAAATTATCCCGGTAAGTTCAGTACCGGAAAAAAATCCTAAATAAGAACATATACACTTCGACACTTAAGATGCTAAAGATTAAAACGAAAAAGAAATATTTTATGTTCATTAAATATAATAAGGAGACAAGAAAAAAAAACAGAAAAAACGAAAAAAACGATTAAAAAAATTATAGGTTAAAAATGAAAACTACGGAACACTTTACTGAAATAGATCCTTACGGACGACTGAAAAGAGAAATGGAAGCGTTTGGAGGCGGCGCTACTCGAAGAAGGCCTTTGAAAAGAATACGGAGCGTGGACGACGATCGTAGTCGGTCAGCGTTGAACGTGTTAATCTGATGTTTTCTCACATTAGTCCACTTCTCATTATCACTTCATTCTTTTAAAATTTATTGTTTTCGGAGCTTCTGTGATTTTTCATCGTAGATGTTTGTCAGCCACATTCATCAACAAACTATCTTCGATAATACTATAATTGGTTTTATCGAAATTTGATAATACCATAATTTCTCCACTCCCAATCATTCTTTCCTCTTCTTTTTTTATTATTCTTATTTTTCTGTACCATGTTTGACTTTAGGGATCAGATCCATATGGGCCTAACCTCACTGATAAAAGCGTGTAATAACAATAATAATTGCATAATTACCGCATCACATCGCTAAATTTCAAAAGGCATCTAAAGGCAAAATCTTTGTGATAACTCAAATAATACAAAATCAATGGAATTATTTCATATTGGACCTCCGGACTCAGGGTAACACGTTCGACTTTGACGAAAGCGGTTCCGGGTTCGATTCCTGATGTGAGCTCACGTGCGAAATGACCTTCGCTGTCGAAAGAACTATAATATTAATACTACTACTTATTTTACGTTATCTAAGAAATTGTGCTGAAAATACACATAGGCACATATGAACGAATTAATAGTGAAAATATTCTATAATGGTTTCTGCAATTAACGTTAATGAATACTTAACCTTTCGAAAACCGTGAATGGAAGACGTAAGAAAATAACAAGTAAACAGAATTAACAATTTCTCAATTTCATCGCACGATCTATCGACTTTTTCCTTCATTTATCGACTTATTTCTTGTTTTAGCTTCTTCTTGCACTCGATGGAGTATGATTTGTTATGTAGACGCTTATTTTAATGCTCCAAACATTTCATATTTATAATTAAAATAGTGTTGACTTTAGTTAAGGAAAGACTTAATATTCTTGTCAGAAATTCAATTTTTGCAATATCTGAAACGATACTTTATTTTTAAAAGCAAATTTAACGACTTTTTAGTGATATTTTATTCTGAGCTTTGCGAATTTTTAGCTGCTTTTCCGGGAGAACATAGAGACATTTTTAAACATAAATTGACAACTCTTTCACGAAAAGAAAATCTATCCTTAAATTTTCATTTAAGGATGGAATTACGAAATGGAAATCAATAGCGTTGTTAACAATAACAAATGTTGTAATGGTAGGATAATGCCTATTTCTGAGGCTAACGAATGAATCAATAAATTATGACACATTTCGCAGATCTACGCAAAAATAACAAAAAGATAATTCATTGGCAATGAAATTCTGTAAGATTTGAAGAACGGATTCTATGTCCAACGAAAATTACTCTATCGCTCCACGAACTAGAGTCAACACGACGCATTGGAAAGATGGCTTCAACAAAATATCAAGAAAGTAGAAAAGAGCCAACGTCAGCCTAAGTTCTCTGAATCACTTCAAGAAGTCCTTGAAAGATGAAAACAAATTCATGTCAACAACTTCATCTCACAAATCGATGAAAGAGGGTAATGTCACAGAGAAAAATCACTTGTAATTCCATTGAAATCCTTGACATTCCATTCAAGCGGCATCAGCCTGCAAGAATGTAATTAACGGAATATGCGTAGCCAGCATGTTTTGATTAACACCCAACCCATATGGTGATCAATATTTTAACCGCAAAGGAAACACTAGCTTTTAAGCGTACTGATATCTATTAAAAAGAAAGATTGGTAAAATCTGCTTGATGATCAATAACGCATCCTATTTTATAATAAAATTGTGAGAGTACATTTTATTCTTCATTTAACCGTTGATTGAATTACTTTAAAATACTAAGTGACTCTGCAATAAAAGTCCTACTCTTTTCAACCTTAATGAACCAAGAATTCTGGACGGTTTTTGACGCGTAAAAAGGTACTATGGCTGTTCAGAATAACCGATAAGTGTTACAATTACATGTGATATAGTACAGTTTCTTTCACAAAACTATTCTTTCTTCTGTCTTTTATTTTCTGCTTACAAGTAACGTAAAAAATCTGTAGAAACTCTAGTTTAAAATCTTATATCAGGTAATTCTAATGTAATGCGCCATGATTATCAGAAACCATCCTTAGTTGATCCCACATTCGTCAGCAGAGTCAGAAAAATAGCGAAAATAATTTTTTGAGCCGAACAATCCGTTAGCTGAGTTACTTGTTACCCGAGGTACCAAAACTCAGATGAAATTCCCGCACAGAAGAAGTACAATCTTGCCGTTGAATGGTTCTCAGAAATTGAAGGAAAGAACTCACATGAGGAAGATAGAAATCTTGGATCTCTAGAATAGCACTTGTTCAGTTCTTCCATCTATCTATGATGCTCGATGTAACTTCACTTCCGAACTTTTGCCTCGGCTGTGAATCAACTTTAGATGTCACGGATTTCACGCCTGGAGCGTTTTACAGACACCCAAACTACCCGACTCAAAGGAGCGGGCTGCCCGGATTTTTTTCGGAGGAATGACCGGAAGAGCAAAATTTTACGCTATCGTACTCTCTTCGGGCGAAGGAGGTCGAATGGAAAAATTCCTCGGAAAGGATGAGCTTTCAGATCTCCAAGCCTGCTGACATTTGCAGTAAGAGGATAAGGGAAGCAACGGTGGGGTAAATGAGTAGGTATGCTCGTATAGAGGCCTCCTACACCATATGATCGCGTATTTTCCTTTTTCTAAAACCCTGGCCACTCAGGAAGGTTGCCATCTCTCCGGTGCTTGGCTGAGTGTAACCCGGAGATTCCGGTTCTCGTGGTTCATCGCCGATCTCCGGATCTGATTAACTAAACTCGGACCTCAGAACTGTTTAAGACTGCAACATCATACAGTGAGTGTTATTTTAAATCTAATGAACAAACCTTGTAAAAATACTCATGCCGTACTTAATTTTTTAACCCCTTCCCCCTTTCTCTTTCCCCATTTTTTAATTTTGAACCGATTTACTGAGTGTAACTCATAGTCTCCAGTTTTGGAATGGCTACTTAATAAATCTCCTGTGTTGCAAGCTTCAGAATATGCCTACCAGAGCACATCTAACCTATCTAACTAATTCTTACGTAGGGTTCCTATGATGACGACTCAAATGTATGCAATACTCCTCTCAAGTGCTACCAGACGGTCTTACATGCAGCAGTTTCATACGCAGTCTAATGGTATTCACATGAATCTGGTCTTCTGATGACAATAGATTCTCCATACCTATATTAGCAAAATACATATTTTCAGTAGCTACTGCATTTATTCACTTTAAGATCTAGTTGCCATTTTTCGTACCACCTTTAAATATGAACTAAATCGTTTGAGAGTGAAACGCTGTATTCGTCACTCGATATTTCTCTGTATATTACCGAGTCATCCGCGAATACCCTAACATTGCTATCAATCTTGTCGCTCAGGTCATTGATATAAATCAGGAAGAGTAGAGGTCCGATTACGCTGCCTTGAGGTACGCCTCAAGTGACTCTAAATTTATCCGAACTAACGCTATCTAGTACCACTAGATGTTCTATATCGTAGAGGAAATCCTTGATCCATTCAATTACTTCCTTATTAATACCTGCTAATTTAAATTGTAAATTACGTAATTTGTAGTGTTGGATCCTGTCGAAAGCTTTCTTGAAGTCAAGGAATTTATTTGCTAAACGGTAACCCTATCTATGTATTGCATTTCTTACCTGAAAGCCCTCCAGGATGACATGGCGATCCGATTCTTGACTCCTCTTCAGAGATCCTATCCTCTTGAATCTCTCAGAGGCGCCCCCTTCCTCCCCTTCCGCCCCTCCCCCAGACGTCTCCGCCCCTCCACTCCCCCCACCCCCACTTCCTGTTCCTCTCCTCATACTTCCGTATCCCCCTCCCGGCCCCTTTCTCACTCCCTCTGTCCCTCCCTTTAGCTCCAGTCTCTCCTCCAGCATTCTCGGGATCTCTGCAAGAATAACATTGAGAAGGAAATTAACTTTGGTCCTGAATGAAATGCAATCC
The DNA here is from genome assembly GCA_000376725.2 of Ladona fulva. Lineage (NCBI taxonomy): Eukaryota > Metazoa > Arthropoda > Insecta > Odonata > Libellulidae > Ladona > Ladona fulva. Next base: position 284,930 of record KZ312450.1, on the reverse strand, counting down.
GTTAGTTAGACTCAATATGTAGGTCAAGGTAATCCGTGAATGCGTTCTCTTTGAAACCCGTGAAAGATCGCGATTGAGAGAAAAAGGAAAATTGAAAACTTGAGCAAAAAAAGCAGCGGAATTCAGAGAGAAATGAATGGAGTTTGGGTGTGAATGGGAACTGCGGGGGCATGAGTATTTATCTCGAAATTTTATCGCCATTTATGGAATATTTTCTAAGCTTAAGGGTTTCGCAGTTTCCGTATATTCAACATTCTCTATCATCGACAAGTAATACTCAGCTACTAAATGTTCCTGCAAACATGGATGACTCCATTAATTACCCTAGAAAATATTTCCCTTCTTTGCTATTAAATATAAGTGAATGAGATCGATAAAGATCGTATATTTATTTTTTTAAATGGAACAAAGCATCACCTTAAGATTGAATATGCCAAAGATCAAAGAAAATGAATGGTATTTCAGTCGTGAAAGTTTGAAGAGTGAAAAAGGCGTTACTCGACAACGAATCAAAACAGTTACGAAGGTTTCCAAACTTAGTTTTCATTCAAAAACTGATTTCTGTTGGACTATTTCGAGTCTTTCTACCCTTCAAAAATTTACGTTGATAGCGCAAAGTATCCCCATAATTTTTAACAGCTTCATAATAACTTAGTAACTACAAAGCAATCTCTATCCATATTCAAAATAAAATCTGTTGTCCAGTATATGTACGTGTAAATTGGTATAGTTCAGTATTCAGTAGAAAAAGAATTACCTATGGCGACGTCGTAAAATGTCCTATCATGCTTACTAAGTTTTCTAAAATTTTAAATAATGAACTTCTTATTTTCCTTCAGAGATATGTACTACTTATCAGTGTGATCTATTGGCCTGAAATGAAGAAGCAGAATGTAATAAGTTCCTTTCTTTTAAATCGGACAAGTTTTATCATTCTGCATACGATTCTATTCGATGCAGATTATACAATATCAGATAACTATAAAATCATGGGAATGTAAGAATATATGGAAAGAATTGAATGAGTCGTGCGACGGATAAATTAATCTCGATTATCTAAATTCTGGGGTGAAAGGAAACTGTTAAACGGAACGCTTACAAACTAAGGTAGAGATGACTGGAAATCATTGGTTCGGACAGAAAATGTCTAATCCATAGAGCGCAAAAGAAGAAAATAAGTTTGTTGAACCTTGCGTAAAAATAATCTCTACCGAAGTCCAATATTGAAAGAGCTCTAACAAGCCAGAGATATATTTTACGAAAGGAAAACGATCATTCTACAGTTGCACATAATAAATTTACAGAATTATCCCAGTGTCTACGATAACTTATAGTCCCCTCTGGAAAACCGATTTCAGAAGGATTTCGGAAAGTGATTAATAGGTCGGAGAGCCATTGGATTACTTAGCAGTAAGTCCGAAGTTCTACCAAATAAAGGAGAAAGTTTATCGCGAGGAAAACAAACAGTGATCACATGAAGAGTTCGAGAAAATTTCTACAGTAGATTTCCAAGTTGATGATATATACAAATCATTGGAAGTGTGAGAGTTTTCCTTCCAAATCCGACCAGGGAGAAGTTCATTCTCCCGAATTGCATTATCCTTGTAGATTCATTTCAAAAGTTGGCGAGCGAATAATAGCGACAGCTAAGGGTTAACTCCTTATCTCTTTAATGCCGCCTCAATCGTAAAAAGTAGTTTCTCAGAGCCTTAAACCTTTTCTGCTAAAATCACTGCAGTGTTAATCCTAAAGTGAAAAAAGTGCTGAATTGAGGGTACCGTACATGTGGCTAAGGTATATTCAAATAAAAACTACTTTCTCAAGGCAAAAATTACATTAGTATTAAAAAAATTTCTCTAATATGAAAAAGAGGGTTTGTTCTAGAATTCTCTACGTTTTTGCTAGAGCGTGATGACCTCCTTTGATAGTTGACACTCTGGAGAATGCAAAGCTGAAAAAATCCTCTTAGCTATTAAAGATAATGGGACTGCATGCAAACTCGTAAATGATCTGCTGTTCCAATCGTCTTCAAAACATGCTGAGAATACCACAGAGAACGAGAGAGCCAGATAATTGTTACAGCGCTGGTTTTGAAATTGGCCATTTCACGACCCTAAGGCCCGGTATTGTAATGCATACTGAAAATGGAATTCAGTTAAGTTCACTTTTGGGTCCAATATTATAACGTTTTGTTAAAGTGAACATTCGAATTAGTCTCCTATACATATATATTTGATAGATTATTACGGTAATTTACTATAATCTTTACTTAAACTCTATCCAGTTATTATAATACAGAGCTGTAAAGTGAACATTAGTTAAAGTCTATTTCAAGTATATATTATAATAGCGGGCTTTGGATTTTGTATGGCATAAATGCTACCCACAATTCCACGGTGTTAAAGAATTAGGCAAATACTGGAAAAAGGGAAGATCAGAAGGCAATACAACCTATCGATTTTTCAGCTTAGTGTTTTATCTTAATTGATGATTTAATATACTAAAATTATTATCAGTAAGTAAGGTGTAACACCTAGGCGAAACATTGTTTATTGAGTATTCGTTCGGTTAACTTAAAACTGACGATCTTGAAATGAAAATATGATAACAAGCTAAAGACTGACCAAATCAATCGATAGTCGATAGTGATAGATTGGCTAAATCAGTCGATTTTTTTTCAAATTTTTACTGGCTAATGATTTCTTAAGAGTTTAGAAATTTGCGTATTAAAATTTTTAAATCTCGCCAGTGCAAGCAGCCACAGATACCAATTCAGCGATTTTGTCGCTAGACCTAGCGACTTTAGCGACCCTTTTTTATCTAGGCGACAGCTTCCACTCTATCCAGCAATATTCTGTTGTGTTTACTTTCCTCTACGTTCTCGTACCATAACATTTTCAACTTCCATGTAAATAAGACTAGTAACTCGTTTACTTGATAAATGTCTTAAAGTTCATGTAAGTTGTTCCATTCACTTAATACCTGAAGTAAGGCAACACTCGAAAAAGCGAATTCAAGCCATTAGAATTCTTTATATTTCTCTCTAGCTACTTTTTAGAATGCATCTAGCAGCATTATCAAAAATAAATTTGCATCTCTGCAAGCGGCCGTGTATTCCTTCAGAATCTCACAAACGATAAACAAACTTTTTGTGCCCCAAAAGGTGCTAATTATCACCTGCTAAACTTTGTTTTCTTCGCTCCTATAGCCAAGGAAAGTTTCCGCTGCAACACCGTAACAGAACAAACCGTATTCATTACAAGGGAAGCGAAAAAAAATGCACGTTAGCGAGATAAGCAAAGCTAACAGTCCATTTACTTGTGGACCACCCGGGCAGTTGGGGGCCTTGGCGCAAAATGCAAGTCAGCTGCGAAAGTCGCTGAAATAAGGTTTCTCATATTTTCCTGTTGAGGATTTCTGTTGATAAAGGAGCGTAGATAAGAGACGTTGAAGCATTAAATCCTTATCGCGTCTTTCTATGCATTGGAACTCTTGATGAATTAACACAGTTTTCACCCTTTACGTCTCTATGGATTGAAACTAGAAGCTCTTTATGCGTATGAAGGATCCTCAAACAGTCTATCTTCATATGCAATTGCAAATAAGTTTTCTCCATAGCGTATCACCACAGCAAGTTTCCCACAGGGCCGTGAATAAAATTATCTTTTTCTACAGCCCGTTTGCAAAAGAACCATTAACCCAATTCGCTAAGAGTCGTTAACCAAGATAACGCAGAAACCATATATTGAATTCGGCATAGTTATAGCACGGCCGTGGTCTAAGCCTAGAATTAATTGTATGAGGTTATCCCTGGAATCGGTAGCTAAATCTCGCAGCCGAGTTAATTACTTTATTTGTTACTTTACCCGTATGCACTGAAAACATATTTGAGCGAAATTGGGATTTTTAATTTTGCTGAATGAGCTCAATTAATTCCCATTTATTCCAACCCAAACTGAGGGAAAATTCCCATATTTTCCTTTTGGAGGAAAATTTGTTAGCTAATTATGACTAATAAAATGTTTTCCAGCTCTTAGTAATCAAAGTGAGAAAATACTTTTAAAAAACCATACGTAGATACCATACCCTGCCACACGCCGGAAGGCGGCTTGCAGGGTACTTATGTAGATGCAGATATATTAGGCAATCACTGACAGGGGAGGATCTATAAACTTCTCAAGGGAAGCAAGTTGAAGACAATGTCCTTATAACCTCATCTCAAATTAACTTTGAAAGACCATTTTGAAGTGATAAATGCGGTAGACGTATGGATATCGTAAAAGCACTTCATAATCATATTCTAAGTCAAGCTCCTCGTCACGTCCTAGAAAAATTACTAGTATTACTACGTCATAAAGAGGGGGGTTCCATCACTGTTCCCTTAGATCCACCAATGGCACCTACGGATTAAAACATAAAGGAAGCCTTTGACAGGAGTAGTTTCTCGGTTTCCTATAATTCATCAAGATTGGATTTCGACTGAATTCCCAGTTTTGAGTAACCAGGCCTGGGGGTGTTGCGAAATTTTCGAAAGACCTCTAAAATGAAAAAAGTAGGGCGTATATTTTCTCAAACGTTTATTTAATAAATGCCTTGCGGTAAACACCATTTAAGCACTGACAAAGCGAATTATTTCACAAGTAATTCCAATAGCAATCTACACACCTTCCTGCAATCCAAGTATCTCCAGAAAAAACCACTAATCAAATTTAAGGAGAAAAATCACGTCAGAATTAATGTTTATATGATAAACACATTCAAAACAGTTTCTTTTGATAGAATTATCCGGGAATTTTGCTGAAGAGCTCTTTAACGTTCCTGCAGAATATATTTAAACGGTCAACTCAGATAGTAACGAGAAAACAGCACTCCACTGAGCACGAAGCGTGAGAGAAGCTCAAGAATCTCCTCAGACAATAGCGTTGTTTGTTTTGCTAAAACTCGAGTCTCCTATCGCTTAATCTCTAATTTCAACCTTCTCGTTCGAGGTATTAAGTTACTATGCAGTGTACTCGTTAGAAGATGATACTAAAGATTCAAACTTGGATTTTAGAAGCTGATGACAATCTCAAGCGCTTCCCTGATTCTACATAGTTGCCAGATTTTTCTTTCATCGACCCTTTCTATGAGTTCTCCTCTTCGGTCGCACTTTGTAAAGCATGCGAAGACGGCCCACGCCACAAATCTCAATTCTAAGCAGCGAGGCTAGGAAATTAGCATCCTCAACTCCTACTTCACATCAGAGCGGAGTAATATCTAAATCGGAGATTCAAAATCTTATCCGTTACGTAGATACTGTTTGATGAAGTAGGTGACTCTGCGATTCTAGGAAAAAAACGAGCGTGATCATCAAAAGAGCGTTACAAAGAATTAATTGGTGAAACGGAGATTTATTTCTGGTCGTTCTTTCCGCAGAGCGTAAGTGATGGTGCTAATAGGTTAGATTAGGGAGGGATTTAAATTTAAATACACCCCCTGCCATGTGCCACAGGTGGTATAGATACAAATGTAAGATTGGACTTTGATAGCAAAATATATCGAAAGCATTCGGTTAATGGGTGGTAAAATTTCATTTCAAATGCAAAATAAAAGGGGAAAATTCGACATAAATTTAAATATTACGACTTTCTGACGACTACCTGCGAGCGATTCCCGATTTACATGCTAATTTTGTCGTTTTCCATTTTTCATTGTTGCCTATCTTATTACGTCTAACCCAAAGTCTTTTTTTAACCTTTGTGTCCCTTTGTGAGATTCAAGAGTGACCGAATATCATGTTCTCTGCTTGGAATTCCCATCTATGAAAAGTATTATATAACTTTTTTGCCCATTTTAATCAACATAGAGTAAGAAAAGTAAGAAAAACGTTCGATCTCTTTAAGTTAAGGCCTCAATTATCTTCTTTTTCACACCTGAGTATCGAAAAATCTACTTCCCCTTTTTATAACGTGAAAAAACGTTTTCGACATATTCCTTAGAATATTCCCGTAATAATCCCACATTACAATTTCACTGTACGCAATCGCCAGTGTATACATTTTATCTTTTAAATTTCGGCAAAATATGGATAATATTTTATTTTAATGACCGCGAGTTTTAATCCACTGTATTTTGAAATTTTTCATTGGTAAAAGACATTACGTTTTATTCTCGCAAAAAAAAACGTGAATAACATATGAGGAAAATATGAGCAGAAAAAATATGAACAAATAGGGAACAGTGAAATATCCGGAAGAGCACCGATGGCAAGTCTTGCAGAAGAGATGAAATCTTATCCATCTTTAATCGTTATTGACAGAAACACAACGTATTGACCAAGTCAATTCATCAAAACAAAGTCGATGGTTTAGGCCTTCACTTGGTGGAATGCCATAGCAGATTAAATTATATTAGAGAGAATAGTTTTATAAACACCTCCACAACCGGGATTTCGAAGCATGGGGTGCGTAGAAGCCATGCATCGAACCCTCATCGTGGGTGTGTATATGTATAAAGGTATTGTATAAATTAAAATGTTAGTTTCACAAATTTACTTTATTCATCAATACAACACATTCTCTTATTATGATTTTTATTGGCTGAGTGTTCGCCGAGCAGATTACGAAATTTCAGTATTCACCACCTTCCCCATGACAACTCAGTGGCTTCTATAAACCCTATTCGTGTTATCTAGAAGAGGGGCCAACTACTGGTAGGACCAAACCTCGCCTTCCTAAAGAGTTTATTCATTCAATCATTTATTAATTCACATCATGGCAAATTCCTCAACACCATTCATGCTAAGGTTAAACTGTTTATTTTATTGGTTTATTTTGATTTGTCATCGATCTGCATTGACATTTTATTTTATTTCGCAGTTTTATTTTTACCGTATAAAGAAAAGAGTCCCCTATGAGTTAGACACTAGTCGCTCCTTCGCACGGACCTACCATTTTATTTTATTTTGCCTTTTCCTGTAATTTATCTCATCAGATCTCTCGTCCATAAATTAATTTGTTGTCTCTTTCCCCATTTCAGCCCTAATTAATATAAGAGAAAATACAAATTGGTCTGTTTCCACTAAAAGTGGAACCGAACTTTGCATTTCCTACTACCCCAATTACTTTTCCTTTGCGGAATTTTTAGAAACCTAACCTCCGCGAAAGACAAGGTCTACTTGTATAACAGCGTTGGGGTAACTAAAGCATTCTTTAAAAAAACAGTGCAAAGAATTAGTCCCGTTTCCCTAACAGAAAATGCACCGTTTTCAAAGTGTTGTGATAAGGTCGGACTATATTTAAATCTATGCAGCAACCATCACCACGCATTTTATACAAGACCAGCAGTTATTTATTTAGGCCAATCCTGTGAGGGTCATGCGTTATAGTTCATGATGAATTGTTCGTTTTAACGTAATGGCGGACCCTTCATTATATTTGATCTTAAGACGGAGCCATCGTCGACGACCTAGCGATGAGGAGATTAACTTCAGCGTGTTAAGATTCGGATAGCAGCGCACGTTGTCATTAGTATTCCCAGAGGCCTGCAGAGTCATGTGGAATGGTATGGATTGGGGAAACGTCCGCTGAGTGCCTGAAGATGAGAGGGAGTATACCTATGAAAAGGAGGTTGAGATTGTGGAAGAAAATATTCAGGGAAGTTTTTTGTTGGAAATTAATCCACACAAGGAAATAACGGATGAATGGATCTTAATTTTCCACACTTTAGTAGAGCGTTCCTGTGTGAATCCAATATTCTCCTCTCGCGAAAATTTGTTTTCTTTGTATTTGATTCGGATTCAAAAGAGTTAGTCCATTTCTGTGAAACTTTATACCATACCATAACCCAAAAACTATAAAACCTCAGCTGTATCTGATACTTTACGTTCGAAACTTCGATAAAGAATCTCCAATACGAGTAAATAAATATTTAAGAACGGGTCTTCTCAATCAATTTTAAACAGCAATAAACAACTTTATCGGCATCGAATTCCTTTACATCGCCCATATTCACAGATGTTCTTGAGAGTACACAGGTGCCTGCTGGATAGCCCAAGCGTGGCAGGGTGCTCGTGACCTAAGGAAGCCCTAAGGGCCAGAGGGGCTTTTGGGACAATCACCTCTGGCCCAGCGTTTTAGTAGGCGCCATGTTTCTCTTTCGATAAGAGACCGTTATTTATTAATAAAAATAATAATGAATTGTTATTGGTCGTAAAGCCGGCAGATGTTGAAAATGCACTCCTATGTTTTTACGCAAACTTTTAGTTCAAGAAGGTTGATCTTGAAGGAAATGCAACCATTTGAAGTAGCATGCAAGTGCATAGCGTCCTTAAACAGGAGTATGGCCCAATGGATCACTGATTTTCCCCGCGCGCATCAAACGTCGCCCCTGGGCCCGCGTCTTCAAGGAACCCAAACGAAGACACTTGGATGGGGTCATGATTCAATTGCACTACTACTTTCTACACATTAGAAATGAAATAACAATTTACTCTTTTCTAAATAATGGTCTTGGAACACAATCAACGATTGTTATTCATAATATAAAAAGACACCAAAAATCATCAAAAACATTTGTTATAAAACATTTATTTTTAATATCATTTCATTTCATTTTTTCATATCATTATATTATATTTGTTTGTTGGTGGTTTGTGGTGTCTTTTATATTATTATTAACTACTTTCTTAATACGATATATATTACATATATTCCTTACGTCCTTAAGTTTCTAGATTCATCGTCAATCCCATTCAATGCCAAGGCGGATGTCAACCAACGATGTCCCTAAATCAAGATACGAATATTCTCTCTTTCTACATTGTAGAGATTGTCAATCGATGGCCCACGTACAACAAGAAAACCATGGGTTATATAAGGAAATTCGTAATTTTTCGTGCAAAGTAATCTTGAAGCAATTTTTTATCAACTTCAGCAAAAATTCAATTTTGGCATGCACAATTAAGTATTTACAGCGGGGCAAAAATTTCAACTCGATTAAGACACAGAAATTATGTAAACAAATATCACTGACAATATTGAATCAAACAAGAAGAAGGACGTGTGAAAATACGAGAATAAAGAAGTGAAGTCCATGGCCCCGTAGGATTCAAAAACGCGTAAGAACCATTTCCTCACATAACGCGAATTTCATGAACTCTTAATAATCATGACCTAACACAATTCAGTGATAAATAATAGCATTGGTGAATACTTTTAATTAATGAGTATTAATTACAAATTATCGCTGTTATACCCACGGGCTTAGCGAGTCTAGGAAAATTCGCTACCGAGCTTTACGCTACAAAGTTTTCGCTGTAAAGAAAGTTCGCTACGAAGAATTTTCGCTACAAAGGAAGTGACTATAAAAGATTTTCGCTACAAAAGAAAACGCTTTTTATCGAAAAATGTTTGTCGCGAAAACCCTTTGCAGAGAAAATTTTTTGTCGCGAAACCCCTTGTAGCGAACAATTTGTGGCGAAAACCTAGGTAGCGAAACTTTAACAGTAGCTAAAATGTATATGTCGCGAATAAACTGCAGCAAATCTTCCGGATCCCGGGCTTAGCTTGGCGGGAGACCAAGGGGAGGGTTAGGGGGTGATCTTGGAGCTAGAGGGCGTACCACATTGAGCGGAACATTTCGCTATGGGAGACTATAGGTTCGATACCGGTGTATCAGAGATGATCTAGATACTTAGTAGGGAATCTCTTAAGGTTAGAAGAACCGAGTATAGCTGTTCCAGAAATTAGTAATTACTGATATACATGATGAAATACGTGATATCGAGATTCCCAGCTAGCGCGAAGACCAGACGTCAAAGAGATTTCGCGAAACTACGGCGAGATATAACTAATATTTCTAGTCTCCATCCCAGATAGTATAAGGAATACCAATCATGTAGCCGATCAGGGAATTCAGCATTTTTACACCCCCTACCATACGCCATATGCGGCTCGCGTGGTACTGATTTATATGTTAATGTACATGTTAGCCCCGGGCGACACTTGGTGTACCTTTTGTCTAACTATACACCTGTATTTTTTTAAGTAGATATAGATATAGAAGTTGTCAACTGGAAATTAAATATTCTTCTCGGTTACTTTCTACAGATAGACTTCTTCTAAAAGACTTCTTTTAATGGTTATTCCAAACGAGCGGATATTCTAAAACCTGGCGCGAGGAAGTTGATACATTTGCTATTTACCCCATGACCCTGTGGCCCAATTCCAAACTGCTTTCCCGTAATGCAAACGAAACACTCCTTGCCTAACTTGTGTCAAACAGCCCCAATGAAGTTTAATGAGTTTACTTTAAATCCATTAATCCGCATACGATAAGCCCTTCTAATTTATCGGTTCGGAAATGCGTGTTTGATTAACTTAGACTCCCATGCGATGAAATAGACGCTGTAATTAGTGCATGTATTTACAATTTTACTACTAAATCTACTCTAACAGAAGATAAATTCTAGATTTCATTTGCATTACGTATTTCAGCAATTACTGGACCATATGTTTTCTTTCAATGGGAGCTCTTTGCTACATAAACCTTTCATGTTCCCTCATTACTTCCACGCGTTAGGCTGAAATAACAAGAAATACTAGTTTTTAAGGTTGAAACGTCAAATACGACTAACCTGCAGTTAAAAAAGTCCAAGAAGTAGTCTGGTTAGAAAAACATAACGAAACACTAAAATACTTCGTTTTATGATTTCGAAGGTGCTACATACCCGTTAGAAATTCTAATCCATTTGACTTCACAACGTCTCGTACATTTAATTTGGCTTTGAAATTGAATTTTAATGTTTGCTATACACTCCCTGCTGCTGACGTAGCAACGATTTATCGAGATATGATGAATGAGTCATCAATATCCATGAAAATGGCCTTAGGGCAACATTACATTGCTGTGGATTAAGCTCAGCTGTGAATCACGCATTATTTCAAGCATCAGATCTTGACCTTGATTTAATCGGTTTACCATTAACCACTGAGCTATTATATATAAAATAAAAAGGGGAGTGTTTGGAAGTTAGAAGAAAACGGTTTTTGGGAGGTAAATGAGCGGGGAGCTATGTGGGAAGGTGAGATCGTTTGTGAGAATGATTTGGTCAGAAAAACTTGCATCTTGCATTGACGCAGGACATTTTGGTAAAGATAATTATGCTGTATTCTGGATATAAAAAGGAAATCGAATATCTAAATAAATATGGGGTCCTCCATCAAAGGGGCCGTCCTTTAATGATGTCTCGGCATTTTTGGTATGTATGTACTTCTGAATTATTTCTTCTGATCTATCTGAAGTACTTCTGAATAATGTATGTAATTCTGAAATTTCCCTCTGTCACAAATTGTCCAATAGAGCTTAATACCCTATGCGATTACGGGCGAATGAAAGGTGTCTGATAATTTAGCCTTCTGAGTGCGTTGACAATACTGTCTAAAATGTAGTCCATCAGATACATTAATTTCTCCAATTTCACATTAATCCAAGGGCTTACGTTCTTGGCTTTGAATTCATTTCTAAGGATTCGAAAAGACAAAAGGTTTGCGTATTGTTCATTTACGATTGGAAAGACCCTCCCAGGGACAATAAGAGTGTTAAGTTAAAGTGCTGATTCGCGCTGATTTTTTTTCTCCTTACGAAAGTTTTCCCGAAAATTCTCATATTTTTGTTCTTGAATTTCCAACTGAGAGATAAAATGATAATGAAAAATGCTTTTTATACGATATCACCATGGAGCAATTTCAAAAACGTCCTTTACGACCTTCTATCTCGATGAGCTTCTTTCGCATTTGCCGGGCATCTTCACACAGGATATACAATAACCCTACTCTAATGGGAAATTACGTTAAAGGGGACATCATGGTAGTTAATGATTATCACAGGAAGCGAGTTGAACATTTTAGACAAAGGTAACTAGAACGGGCTCCAAAGGCAATATGAAAATATGTGAATCGGAATATTCTATTTTATGGCAAAGTTAAATTTTATATTTTTATTTAACATAAAATAACCCAAAATTGAAATAAATGGAAAAACAAAATGGGTGGAAGCAAGTTATGAAATCAATTTGCACTTACTAAGCCAATGCGCACACTCTGATAGTATTCAATTATTTCATACTTACGACTCAGTTGTACAACTACACAAGGTCAGTAAAAAGGAAAGTGTTCTCTGATATGAATACCAGGCAAAAAAGGAACGAGATAATTGAACCCTTGCCTTAGCGTCTCTTTATCATTCCCTCAGTGCGTCACCAGTCGTGTGAACTGCTAATTAGCGAGTTAANTTGTACAACTACACAAGGTCAGTAAAAAGGAAAGTGTTCTCTGATATGAATACCAGGCAAAAAAGGAACGAGATAATTGAACCCTTGCCTTAGCGTCTCTTTATCATTCCCTCAGTGCGTCACCAGTCGTGTGAACTGCTAATTAGCGAGTTAAAGCCATCATCTAACCACCCAGCATTTTCTGTAGTTCCCTTGTCACCTCGTGGAATAATGTACAACAACCGTACTGGCAGTCACACCTACTGTCGCTTAATTGAACTTCTTGCAAATCTCAGACACTTATGTAATTGGCGAATTGATGGATTTAAATTCACAAAGGTAATGTTGATCAAGATGTTGGAGTTTTTTTCCCTTTGCTATCCTCTGCATGCATTCTTCTAATGCAGTATATTTTGCAATGGATAAAAGCCTTGACAATATACAATAAGATATATAAGAATATAAGATAATTTCATGAAGTAGATGGTGAAGAAAGAAAGCTAAAGATGTGTTTCAATCTCAATCTCGGTTCTCCTTGCAGGTTGGCGGTTGGTTTCTCTAATTAAGCTACCAAGACAGAACAATTCCTCATTCGATTTCTGAGCTTTAATGAAGTGTGCTGTGTTCCGTGGTGTTCAAAGATGAATGATCGATCCTCCCGAACACACCAACTCAATACCCGGTGAAAGCTCAATTGGTAAGAGCAACCGCCTGCGAGTATGTGATCCGGGTTCAGTTCCTGGACGCTTTTTCTCTTTCGTTTCTTTTTCTGAAGATGGAATTGAAAACTTTTATGTATGTACGTTAAAGCAAGAAAACATGTGATAAAGGGGCAAAGGTTGCTAGTTACAACACTTAGGAAGCAAAGAAATTGATTGAAAGGCATGGAGAGAATCGACAGTATAAACAACAAACTTGAATTATACTTATACATTCGACGAATATAAATTATATTCAGACGTAACTTTAGATTGTAACTTTCTGAAAGACCATAGCATAGGCTGGATCAAGGATGGGGAACCATCTTCCATCGGAAAGCCGTATACACCACTTGGCAATATGAAGAATCATTATGATTCAAATGAAACCATTAGACCGCTCTCGAGTGGCGTACTGCCTGTATTCGAATAGTTTAACTTCCAAATTGAACGAAGGAAAATTAATTAAACAGCAAATTAAACGCATGTCTAATAACCTCACGTGATATCTAATATATCACGTGATGTCTAATAACATTTCACGTGATAAAGAAGACCGAAAGGCGAAATTATATAAACACGTGAATTTGTTTTAGGAAGTGCGAACAAGAGCGCAAGGAAAAGGTCGCACGTTCCCTTAAGGCTGCAGGATCCCCATCACTAGATTACATAAAACTGCATTCAAGCACAGTTTCATCGAGCAGTTTTTTAGTAAAGTAAAAGTGAAATTCAATTGTTGTTGTATTCATAAAAAATCTTTACCCTATGACATATCGCTCTTCCACAAAGTTACAGCCTCGTCCGTGTATTTTATCACTTTTGGAAACGCTGGAAAAAGTGAAAGTTTTCGTACTCGGCCGAAGAGTTTCCATGAATTCAAAAGTTACTATCGGATCTATCTACTAAGTTACATGAATACAGAAGTATCTATCGGATCTAGGACATCCATACCAAAGGTATCAAACCAATTTAACAGTTACCAGGCTGAATCTAAAGAGGCTTTCACGAGGCTGACGACGATACGGCATAATTATCAAGAAAATACCACGAGAATCTTTGTCATGGCATGTTAAGTGCTTTTTATGTGTGTTGAATATGAGCCATGTCAAACGAGGATATCAAAACCTTTAAGGTATTACCCCAAATAAAGAAAGAAATAGGTTGATGGAAGTTCAAATTTGTAGATGTCATATTTGGGAAAATTAATTTTACAATGGATATCAAGACTCCATAAAGTGAAGGATAAGGAAGATTACATACCGATTTCGAGTTGAGCAACAGAAATCTTTCTTCTTCGAATGATCCTTGAGTGTTACGGACAGCAGCAGAGGAAAGAGTAAAGAAGTATTTCGAGAGAAACTAAGAGGAAATCACTGCAAGAAATTACTGCCCTTCTCGCAAAAGGATTGTTGCTTCCTGATTATGATAACTGTCTTAATATATGCCAGGTCAACGCCGGAAATCGCATGAAATGATAAAAACTATTTATAAGTTTTCCGGAAATTTTTCAGATATAGCATTTCAGCTTCATCTCATATAGCCGAGAACCTCAATCTTAAATTGAAATGGTTTTAATAATCTATATTCCTATTTTTAGTTTTGCAATGATAAAATAAATAGCTAGAAATAAATAAGTAAATTACATCTCCTCTTTTATCACAGTTTGAATCAGATCAAAATAGACAAACTGCTTAAGAAGAAATAGCAAAGAATGCCATGTCACCAGTTGGGTCCACCTTAAATTATACAAAGTAATAAAATAAAAACCATAATTTTATGCCAAATCAATTAAAATACATTAGATACGTATCAGTACAACGAAAGGCATGCACCCAGTTCAGAAAAGACCCCAATTCTGACCAATCAGTTCCGCAAGAAGCATCATTTAGAAAATGATTCGAAACGTTAACGGTAGATTAAACCAAGAGGCGAACGTGAGGATTCGTGAATTCTCGCATTGAGAGAAGTTCGCGTAGCGGCTCTCAAAAGGCGAGAAGTCGAATTTCAACGCCACTTTCGAGTGCCTCCCATCGACTCTCGCCCATCCGAGCTGTTTGAATGCAGAGGCCGTCATTTAACCAGACGTGTTTATCTTGCAGTCGGGACTTTGGTACAAGCCGAGAGTTTTCCTGCGACGGACGCAGCCTCTGTAATTTCGCATTCTCCGCCGTAGGCCACTAATAGCTGGGAAGTTATGGATATTAGTGGGTATCTATTCTAACTACTAAGGGATTTGCGTTTGCTGTCCATCCTTCTGATGGATTAGCTGCAGGACAAATTGTGTTTTCCAATTCGAAATGGTCGCCTTCCTCTAAGGGAAACACGTTTAACGTTGTGAAAATATGAAAATATTAGTGTAACATAAATTTCGATAGTATGGATGAAAATGATTTCCGTTCTTCATCAATTGATAAATAATTTAACGTTATTAAGTATTTATTTAAGTTACTCCAACGCAACCAAGTCACACACATTTGATTTTGTCCTATTGTGGTCTCCAAAGGTTATAAAAACCTACATTTTATTATGAGAAATTTAAAGGGCGCTTCAATAAACGCAAAAAACTTGGCATACCAAACGTTGTTAAGGCCAGTGTTGGAGTATGCTTCGCCAGTATGGGATCCCTTCCATAAGAAAGATATCCTCAAACTGGAAATGGTTCAGAGGAAAGCAGCGAGATATGTTTTAGGAAGATTCGGGAAGGAAGACAGTGTAACAGTAATGTTAAAGGAACTGAACTGGGAAGCGCTCAGTGACGGAAGGGAAACAAATAGAATTTTATGCATGTACCGGACATACACTAGTGAGCCACCCTGGAAAGAGCTGGGAAATAGGATAATGCCTCCTTGTTTTCTGGGAAAAAATGACCACGATTTTAAAATCAGAAGGGATGTTGGGAAATTTTCCTTCATAAATAGAACAGGAGTAAATTGGAATGGCCTACCCAAGGAAATTTTCAGCCCCTTCTCCCAAAACAGATATATTTTTAAAAGAAATTTATTAAAATTTAAATATAAAAATGATTAAGAAAATCAAAGTATGTATAATTATATTTACGATATTTAATTAACCTGATGTGATGATTGTTTGTGAATGATTATGATGTATTGTTTTATATGTATTATGGAATAATTTTAGGAATTAATGTGACAAGATACCACCTGGTTTTCGCCTACTTGTAACTTATGTGTATATAATAATAATATTCTAACCAAACTTGAACAAAATGTTTCCGCTATGAAAGTTTTTCTTTTTAAGGTAAGGAAAAGTACTGTGTACTACAATCGTACACAATGTATCACTGAAGTGAAAAAGTAAAGTTGATACGGATATGTTATGAGTTTAGTCGTAACAGACCATGACTCAAATAACAAAAAACAATATGTCTAAATTCTGATAGCGTTTTCGATTAAAAGTCGTGACATGACGTTGAAACAGCGTTTGTAATAATTAAAAGCTTTGTCTAATTGAATATTAGGTTAATATGTATTTGTAAATTTATTTTCGTAATCGTTTTTATAATCCCTTGGTGTCATTTCATTTCTATTTCTATTTCGGCGGATTTTCGGGTAAGCTATTCTTCCGTTTATCCAGAAAATCTATGCAAGAATTTGCAATAAAATTGCGTGATGAAGACAAAGGTATGATAAACAAGGAAAAGGAACACCTAGAGATAGAGACTTGCAAACTGAGGTGTGCGCCATTGTTCCAAATACTAAAATTTCTCCTAAACTGCAAAATGCTAAATAAATTTCAAATAGATTGAAATCGCCATTTTACTTTTTCATATGTGTAGGTAATCCTATCATAGCCTCTTGTCATGAGATTTGTACACAATAATATAGTAATATAGTGAAGTCGATCTGTATGTGATTTATCTATTAAGTCTGTCTTGTACTGAATGATTGCTTAGCTTAAAAATGAATTCGAGATGATCTTGATATACCTCTCATTCGAATCCTTTCCAACATAGATTAGTTTCACTTTATTTCATACTAATTAAGAAGTCCTCTTCATTGTATTACCTATATGCTGAGTCTCTGAAATGCTCTTACTTTAACATAAATGCTTCCCAACGAATCTATTCCTTCGACGGTTCAAAATTTCCTCGGCTGACACCGCCATCCAAGTCCTTCCAATTTCCCAGACGTCGCATGATAATTTTATTCCGTACTTGTACCCGAATTGTTTCATCCCACGCCTGAATACAAAGGTCACTGTTTGAAATGCACATCATCCTCCGGATGACGCAACTCTTGAGCGGAGCAGATATTGCGTTTTCGTGTTCCATTGCGATGTCCGATTGAACCGACGATCGCCCCTGGGGCACAAACGAAGCCTTGCCGATCGAAATCGTTTTGGAGTTACATCAAACAAGGCTCTTTCCACGAAAGACTATTACGGGCGCCATGAAAGCCTACAGTTGCAATGGTGTTCTCAACAGTGCTCAGGCTTGTAGCTAATACTCTTTCCCTTGAAAAGCCAGTGAAACCCACGAGGGTTACCAAGAGAAATTTAAGAGCACAAAGCATGAGATAGCTAAGATATAAGGGCTAGAATTGGAAACTGAACAAGGTATGATGAGTGAAAGTGGACAAACGGGATGATATGTAGGATGTGCTGAATTACAGAAGAAAAGGATGGAGAGAAGGAAGAGGATGTGTCGCGAGGAAAGAACAGTCTCACATAGAGTGAAAATAAAACTAAAATTAGACGTCAGAGAAGCGAAAGAAGGTTAGTGTTGAAAGTGAAAGTTGGAATGGAAAGAGTGAAAGCAAACCTAAATGAGGAAGGAGAACAGTAGGGAAACATATTCATAGAATAATAAAAGAATCTGTGAAATCCTTTATTTGTGTCCTCGGTGTATTTTATTATACGATCATTTTTTTTTATCTTAACCCTTTGTTAGTAGCTAGGGGTCAGTATGACCCCAGACGATATATTCCTTTAATAAAACAAAAACTATTTCTAAATAAAATAAAAGTATTATTCCTTTAATAAAACAAAAGCATTTTCACCAACAACGATTTTTTTAGTATCTTATTTTTTCCAGCCATACGATTACACTTTGAAAAGTACGTCAATTTTGGTAAAATAAATAAGTATTATATATAAGTACTAAATGAGTTTTTGGGTAGTATTACCAAATTTATAAGAATTGTGTGTTTACACATTGTATTTTTTTCATTTTTTAAGCATTCTTGTATGAAGTGATTCAAAGTAATTGATAAAAATGGAATAATTAGGTGGCCGATGGAAAGGAAAAGAAAATAAAAGTGAGTCTGAAGGTCACAAAAAATTAATGAATCAAGTAAGAAAGTGATGTAAACACAGGGGTTTCATCCAGAACGTATAGCGGAAAGATTGGAGCTTTATCAGAACAGATATAAACGCTCAAAGACAACAAACAGAACACGTACGAATGAGAGGGAAGGATAAAGGGAGAAGAAAATGACGCGAGGGACAATGTGGAATGGAAAGGGGATGTCATCAGGGAATGAAAGTAATGGCAAAGGTGTTAAATGAAGAGGAAGTGCGAAGGCATTATATAAAAGCTCTTTTTTCATAGATTTTGATAACATGAGTGTGCCTCTGTTCTGAAACAAAAATGCAACATCAAAAAGATACCAACGGAAAGGCCTTACAACACAAAATACTTTTTTACTTCTTGTAAAATAAAATTTTAGAATGTTTTCTATTCAAATACAGCATACCTTTGAGTTGAAAAAGGATCCCAACAGGTCACATAGCAGAAAACAATGGAACAAATGCATCGCGTTACGATATTATTTTTGAGCGAATCGCCGTCATTTTCGCGCAAATTCTACGGTATAGTGAGAAAAATCAAAGCTACCAGAGTAAAATGGTATGAAATAGCCGAAGACATCGTAATGGCTGTTTTATACAGGCTGAGGAAATGAAAAAAAACTTCCCGTAAAATACGCTATCCTGTTGCTTTAGGCATGAGCCCCCGCGAGAAACGAAGTGCGAAGAAATGCCTTCCGGTGGGTCGTGCATTGATAAGCAAGGCCGAAATATCGCCTCTATTCGCATACTTGGCTCGTCCCTCCCGAGATTGGCATGGGTCCTACTGAGAGACACCGGCACAAAGACCCCTCGCACGTGCTAGCATCATTTCATCCGGCGCTACCTCACAAGGAGGAATTCAGTTTTTCATAGCCGACGTACCGCTGAAACGTGCGGAGAAATAAAGCTGTTGATCCCGGGGCGCGAGTTGACATCTTTATGCACTTGCATTCCTGCCTTGTCATTCCGGAAGTATAAACCTAGGAGGACCAAGCTGTCCGTGTATTTTATAACGCCGCGAGGTAAATAATTTCAGGTTTCCTTGGACGTCTAAATCTATTCCGCTAAACAAAATACGCCACGTTTTTCAGTGAATGGAAAGACCCTTAAACTTATGAAATTCTCGGAAACTCAAAGAATGATACACCATCGACTCCTGATTTTGAACGGTAAAAATGATGATATCATAAATAGATAAATGTTGATAAATGGTAATAATCGCTCCTAGATTAATTTTTGAAACGATATGAATTAAGAATTAGGTTGAATTAACCATTGAATGGTTGCAATACACAGGGACTAGGTTTTACTATCGTTTTAATTCAGTACATACTTCGGTTTTCCCCATCACACTTAGGCCTAGAATTCGTCGAGTGAACATACTAAAAGGAATCTGTGAAATCCTTTATTTATGTCATCAGTGTATTTTTAAGATAGACTATCATTTTTATCAGAATTTCAAACCTTAGTTATTAGCTAGGGATCAGTATGACCCCAGACGATATATTCCTTAAGTAGAACAATAACCATCAAAAGCATTTTCACCGACAACAATTATTTTAGTATCTTAGTTTTTCGGCCTTACCATTAAACTTTAAAAACTACGTCAATTTTGTTAAAAAAATTTTGAGCAGTGTTACCAAATTTATAAAAACTATAATGTGTTTACACAATGTTTTTTTTCGCATTTTTTAAGCATTCTTATATGAAGTGATTCATATTAATTCATGTCAAATCATAGAAATTAAAGCCGTTAGCAAATTTTGAACAATATATAACAATCATTATTCTATAATCTTAAATTATTATAAAATCATAAATTATATAATCTTAAATTTTATCTTTCTTTCCATTTACTATTATTCCCATTTATTAGGTCTCCTTTGAAAATTGGGGTTCCTAAGCTGATGGGGTTTAAGCTGATGCCACCCCAGAAAACGGGAATTCTCGCGAACAACAATACTATAGAAAAACATAGCAACAGTTTGCACTCAAACATAAAATAAGTTAACTTGAATATCTTCCAAAGAAAATTTGCATTTAATCCTTGTGGTTGCCGCTCCTTTATGCGAAAGCTGTTATCACGTAGATCTTTGGAAAAAGGATAGAACGAATCTACGAATCACGTAGATATTGGAAATTCCCTTATGCCAACAGAATGAAATTCAGACGAGCAGTAAGATATAT